>JZKD02S1601519.1:0-16493 GCA_000966675.3 Picea glauca | reverse complement strand
TGCTGTGATTAATTATCCTACTTATGATAAGGAATTATATGCATTGGTTCAAAGTGTTAAAAAATGGAAGCATTATTTGTTGGGAAAAGAAACCATTATTCACACCGATCATCAAACACTGCAATACTTACAATCACAGACAAAGCTACAGCAAGCTAGGCACCTCAGATGGATGGGATTTCTTCAACAGTTCCATTTGGTTATCAGGTATAAGAAGGGTATTTTTAACAAAGTTGTTGATATGCTTTCAAGGCCAATTATTAGTGCTTCAGTTATTCTTAAGCAAAGTCCTATAATGCATGAAAGTTATGTGGAGCAATATGCTTTAGATATTGAATTTAAAGAAGTGTATGAAACTTTGTGCCACTCTAACCATGTTGAAGAATTGGATTATCATGTGCATAATAATCTCTTGTATCATCTTTGCAAATTGTGTATTCCACAGGGGGAAAGAATCAACATCATAAGGGAAGCACATTCTTCTCTTATTGCTGGTCATTTTGGTGTAGGCAAGACAGTGGCTAATTTGCAAAGATACTGCTACTTGCCTAAAATGAATGAAAGTGTTTCGAGATATGTTCGAGGATGTTCATTGTGTGCCACAAATAAACCTAGCAATCGAAATTTAGGTTTGTATACTCCACTTCCAGTTCCTTCTCGACCTTGGGAAAGTATTTCCATGGATTTTGTTGGTGGTTTACCTATGTTGAGATGAGGTCATGATTATCTTTATGTTGTGGTTGATCGATTTAGTAAGATGTGTATTTTGATGCCTTGTACTAAGTAGGTAACAACAGAAAAAACGACACAATTGTTCTTTAAAAATGTTTGGGTGCATTTTGGATTGCCTAAGTCCATTATTTCTGATCGAGATTCTCGATTTGTTGGAATTTTTTGGTCGAGTTTATGGGCACTCATGGATACCAAACTTAAAAAGAGCACAACTTTTCATCCGCAAACAGATGGTCAGATAGAGGTGGTAAATCGTACAGTGGTACATCTTCTTCGTGCTTATTGCAGCAAGCATCCTAAACTTTGAGATGAACATTTACACTACATTCAACATGCGTACAATCGAGCTAAGCACTCTTCGATGCAAACGTCACCATTTGAAGCATGTTTTGGCTATTTGCACATTTACACTACATTCAACATGCGTACAATCGAGCTAAGCACTCTTCGACGCAAAAGTCACCATTTGAAGCATGTTTTGGCTATTTGTTGTTGATGGTCAATATGACATTGATAGGGCAGAGAAGTTCATTGAACAAATTCAGTCGATACATCAAGTGGTGCAAGAGCAGTTGTAAAAGAGTCAGGCCAAGTACAAGACGAGACATGAAAAGCATCGTGTTGATCACAGTTTCCAAGTTGGAGATGAATTTTGGATTTACATCAGCAAGGAGAGGCTTAAAGCAGAAGGTAAGAAGTTGAAACCAATTCGATATGGTCCTTTCAAGATTATCGACAAGATTGGTAACAATGCTTTTCCTTTAGATTTGCCTCCTTATATGCAGATGTATGCAGTTGTTAATGTTGATAATTTGAAGTTGTATGAGCCTCCATTGATTGATGATCAAGGAGATCATGTTAATATTCCTTCCATAGATGATTTTTCTCCAGAGTATCTAACAAAACTGTAGGAAGACACTATCCTTGACAGGAGAATGCGAACTTCAAAACGAGGAAATGTGGAGTATCTTCGAGATGGTCTTAAAGGGACGAATCCAAGCAAGGCCAAGTGGATTGAGGTTGGAAGGGTGAGGGAAATTTACCCTCATCTTCACATAGACTGAAAATATTCTTTTGGGGGTCCAAAAGCTTCCCAATGGGGAGGTGTGATTAGGGGATCAAATTTTCCTCAAAAATTCAAAGTTCTCGGAAACACTTCAAACTGGACAAGAGTGTAGGCCTCATCGTTTCAAACCCAATGCAACTTGTTTCGTATGAAACAGATGCCGGGAGCGAGAGATATTGCAATCTGTTCATCAAGTCAAACAGGTAAAAAAAATGATGTTGATTGTACAGTCCGTACAGTCTGACATGGAAGGGTCGTACGATCGTACGATGATGTGTCAGATGGTGATGTGGTAGATGTTGATTGGCAGGTGTGGTTGAATGATTGTTTGACATGTGTCCATTGGTGGTTAATGGTATGTTGACGTGGCCCAATCTCTGGGCACCACGTGTCACTTGATGTATGGTTAAAACTTTGTTATTAAAAGGAGTCGACCCCGTGACCTCCGGGTCAGGGAATGACTTGGAAAGGAGTGACCAACCAATGTGACAACGTGTGTTACTTGATATGTAAGTGGGATATATTGTATTTAAATTTTCATATAGGAATGGTTTGGTCCACGACCGGGCCGGGGCTTAGCCCCAGCCCTTGGTCGCGCGTCGTATTACATATGACCAACGTTTTATAAATAGAGTGCATGCACGTTTTGTAATATGGTTTGTCAACGGATAATCCCATGGCTATATGCTTAACCACATATGACCTCAACCAAGTGCGCAGTTGGAACGATTGGCACGTTTGGCTCTTTTTACCATAGCGCGCGGTCACATGGCTCTCACACGCCCAGGTGCTAGGCGGTTAGGGGTTGTCACGCCCTTAACCATCCTACAGTTTGCACTGTTGGTGTGGTTGTGCCTGGTGCTGGGTTTTCACGCTATTTATTGCGTGTGTGCCAGGTTGACGCAAAACGCACCACCCAGGGCACGTCCGCTTCACCAAGACCTTCTTTTCCCTAGGCCCGAAGAGCTAAATTGCTTCTTCAAATCCCCTATCGGGACTCTTCTACACCCACAGGGATCCCTTGACGATCTCCCTTTGCTTATCGGGAAATTGGACTTCACATATTTGCGAGTCTTAACTCCCAGATTTGGGTCTCCCAATCCCCGAAACCCGATGAAAGTTCCTCAACATTTTCCTTTGCTCTTATCGGGAATTTTCCCGATTGGGAAATCGACACTTGTGAAGTCGTATATCACTTACCTTGCGGATCCCCAATTTCCGATCAGCGATGATACTCTGCAACCCTTAGCCCCCCTCCAGCTAGCTCCTTTTACATGTGATATGTTGGTCCACAAGACCACAGTCCTTTCCCACTTCGAAGTTTTGGACTTCGCGGATTTGCAATGCGTAGAACTTATGCCTTTGGAAATCCCGATTCTCCAATTTTCGATGCCACTTGGCGTCGACTCGCCACCAGGTTTGACCCTTTGACACCTGTCCTCCACTATGGCGCCTATGGCCCACTCTCCAGTGTTTCTTGGGAAATCACATTTTCAGAAATTCACGATTTCCGTTACACAATTTCACAAGACCCTCCGAATCCCGAAACCCGCTATATGCTGACACCTGTCCCCAATGGAATGTTAGGACGGTGGGACTGTCGCATTTCGGGATTTCGCGACTTCTCCTATCGTGAGTTTATCTTCACCGATAATCCTGAAATGTCGAACCTCGAACTCTTTCAGATCCTCAGACACACGTCTCTCGGATAAATGGCTATGACTGTGTCAGGAAATCGCGGATCGCAATTTTGTTATGCATGAGGTTCACGCCTCTGGAAACCCCGATATCCCGAACTCCGAACTATCCAGGATCTCTCACCATGTTTCCTTTCTATTTGGACGGCTCTGATCCAATCGGGAAATCACAGATCACAATTCCTATATGCAAGAGTTCCTTGCCTTTGGGAAAACCCGATGCTCCAAACGCCGACTCATCCAGATCTCCTGCCACGTCTCCTACCAAGATCAACGGTTGAGATCCTTTCTCGGGATTTCAGGACTTTCAAGGTCTCGATTCTCAACCTTATGAAAACCCGATGACGCCAATATCCCGATGTCTCCTCCGGGTTCTTCCTCTCCTCCTTCGGGCTTAACCCTTACGCAACTTTTCCAAGATCTAACGGCTGACGGGATTTCCCAGTTTCCTCAGCGAATCCTGACCATCAATTCCTCCTCCTTGAGGATTTCTTGAGGAGGGTAAATGTCCTTTCTCAGAACTTGCTCTCCAACACCTGCGCTTTCAACTCCTGCTCAAACCTTCCTCGACCCAAACCTCCTGGGATTTCTTTCAATGATACCACGAAGGTACTAAACCTCCTAAGCTTTTCCACTCTGATTCTTTCAGAGGAATTTGCGCACACTCCTCGAGCTCAATATTCAACAACTTCCCAAGTGTTGAATCCTTCCGAGTCTGTGCACTTTCTGCAACAACAGTCTTTGATCTCCTTTGCTCAGATTTACAACTGAGACTTCCTTTTCAACCTGCGCACTTCTTGCAGGGCTTCATAAACTCACTTCCACTTCTGGGTGAATGAGAACAAAAGTTAAACTATTGAGCCTTCATCAATGCACTCTTTGCGGATGAATTCGACTGCACACCTTGCACGAATCTCCTAGCTTAGGTAGAGAAAGAATTGAACCTCACTCTCTCTCCCTTTCAGACTTCAATTTGAAACATGAAATCCTATGCACAACATATACAAATAAAATGCATAACAAGAAACAAACATTCATGAGCATAACATCAACACATAGTGAAAACAACACAAACCATGTGCTTGAATCAAAGCTTCCTTCTATTAATTCAAATGCATGTACGTGGGTGTTCTTCATACAGTATTCTCTGCTTGCTCTTCTCTTCTCCTAAATGCTTGATAATCCAGAATTATGTTACAATATACAATGAGGGTGTCTATATCCATTTTCCCTCTCAGACTCTAAGCTATCAAATCTAAACTTAAATTCCTATCTACTAGCATTAAATCTATTAAATGCCTCCTATCTACCAAAGGACGAGAGATTAAAGGCTCAAGGTCCAATACAATATACAAATGTGCCTCCATGAATGGTTCATTAAAGACTTGCACTACAATCCTAAAGAACTTCAAAAATTTGGGTTTGTTTATCCAGCTAATCTTCGCTTGATGTGTTGGCTCACTTGATGAGTTGGCAATGCTCCTGCATCATACTCCTCGGCTTGAAAAATTTCATGGGCTCCTATCCATGAGATCTTGCATGGTCTGTCCATCCTTTTGAATCTCTTCTTCAGTATCCTAGCTAGCATCGTCTATTGGATGGTTCCTCTATTTGACCAGATACTCGAAGTATTGCTTCCGTCTGGTCCTTTTGTTGACTCTCTTGTCAAGTATACGCTCCATCTGTGGCTTTTCTGCGATCGAAATCTACTTCTGCCACTGGATTTCCGGCTGTTCATCACTTCCAGCTCCTGCTTCCTCGGCCTTATATGGATATAAGTCTGAGACATTGAATGTTGGAGATATTCCGATCTCATCTGACAACTCAATTTCATAAGCATTTTCTCCCAATTTCTTTTGGACTCGGCATGGCCCAATTTTCCTCATTTTTAGCTTATTGTATGTTCCCCTTGGGAACCTTTCCTTCCTCAGATGTGCCAGAACTAGATCGCCAACCTTGAACTTAAGTTGTCTTCGGTGATGATCCGCTCTGCGCTTATATTCCTGGTTTGATTCAAGCAATCGCTTCTTTACCCTGTTGTGAAGTTCTTCCATCGCCTCTGCGAATTCTTTAGCACTTGCGCTCTTAGTCATTATCTTCTCTGAATCACACAGTTCAGATACTCCTCTTGGCTTCCTACCATATACAATCTCAAATGGAATTTTTCCTGTGCTCCTGTTCATTGAATCGTTGTAAGAAAACTCTGCCTGTGGCAACAAATTGTCCCAACTGATGTGGTGCTCTGTCACCAAGCTTCTTAATAAATCTTCTAGACTTCTATTTACCACCTCCGTTTTCCCATCCATCTAAGGATGATAGGCAGAAATAAACTTCAAGTTAGTCCCCATCTTCTTCCAGAGTGTCCTCCAGAAATGTCCAATGAATTTCGTATCCCTGTCCGATACTATACTTCTGGGTAACCCGTGAAGTCTAATGATCTCCTTGAAGAACAAATTTGCGATATGAGTCACATCGTTGGTCTTCTAGCATGGGATAAAATGTGTCATTTTAGAAAACCTGTCAACCACTACAAAGATCGAATCATGTCCTCTTTCTGTCCTAGGCAATCCCAATACGAAATCCATGCTGATTTCATCCCACGGCCTCTCGGGTATGGGTAATGATTGATAGAATCCTGCATTCTTCTTCCTGACCTTTGAATGCTGGCAAATTCTACATCTGTCAACAAATTTTTGACTTCTGACCGCATTCCTGGCCAAAATTATGCTTCGCTCAGCTTTGCAAATGTCTTTTCGTGACCAAAATGCCCTGCCAATCCACCACTATGCTTCTCTTTTAGCAGATTCTCCCTCGTGGAGCAATTTGGAATACATATCTGGTTGCCTCTGAACAACAGTCCATTTTGGATCATATAATCTATCCATGGGCTTCTGTCTCTGAGAACTGGATTCTCAGCTACTTCATCTGCCTCTACAAAATCTGCATCACCTGCATACATGTCCCTAAGATTTTCAAAACCCAATGTTTTGACTTGGAACTCCTGCAGAAACAAACACTTCCTGCTCAAAGAATCAGCCACTTTGTTAGCAGTACCCGAAATGTGTTTAATCACAAATGTGAAATTCTGCATATACTCTACCCATTTTGCATGTTTCTGATTCAACTTCTCCTGTTGAGTCACAAACTGCAATGCACGATTATCACTATACAAAACAAATTCTTTCAGGATCAAATAATGCCTCCACTTCTTCAGTGCCTGTATGATAGCATAAAATTCTTTATCATACGTGGAGTACTTCACTTTTTCCTCATCCAACTTCTCACTGAAATATGCAATTGGTCTATCCTCCTAACTCAAGACCGCTCCTATGGCAAAGCCACTTGCATCACATTTCACTTGGAATACCTTCGTAAAATTCGGCAACACCAACACTGGCTATTCTGTGATCTTCTGCTTCAACAGATTGAAGCTCTTCTTTGCCTCTTCAGTCCAATGAAAAGATTTATGTCTTTTCTCAGTGATGGACAATTTTCAATTACCTCCACTTTACTTGGATCCATCTTCAATTCATTTGCCAATATGACAAACCCCAAGTAAATGCGTTTTGTCTTCATAAATGAATATTTCCTCAAGTTGATCAACAACTTCTCTTGATGTAGCTTCCTCATTAATGCAACTAAATGTTTCAGATGTTCTTCTTTTTTTTTGTTGAAAATCAATATGTCATCCAGATAAACAATGACAAACATACCAATGAATTCCTTCAGCACTTCATTCATCAACCTCATGAAGGTACTTGGTGCATTCGTCAAGCCAAACAGCATGACTAGCTATTTGTACAACCCTTCGTTGGTTTTGAAGGATGTCTTCCATTCATCGCCTTCCCTCATGCAAATCTGATGGTATCCTCTTTTCAAATCAACCTTTGAAAAAAATTTGGCTCCACTTAGGCGATTCATCAGATCATCCATTCTCGGCAATGAAAACCTATACCTGATGGTTATCTTGTTGATTGCTCTAGAATCAGTGCACATTCTCCAACCTCTGTCTTTCTTCAGACTCAGTATTGTTGGAACGACACACGAACTTAAACTTTCCCTGATCAGTCCTTTATCCAATAGTTCCTGTACCTGCCTTTTAACTTCTTCGTTCTCTTGTGGCGTCAACCTGTACGCATATTTGTTTGGTAAACTGGCTCCTGGTATGAGGTCTATGTGATGACTCACACTCCTCATCGGTGGCAACGAATGAGGTAATTGGTCTACCACAATGTCAGCAAACCCTTCTAGCAGTTCCTGAATTTCTTCCAGCAAATCGAGGATGAGCTCGAAGACGAAGATGGACATTCCCATCTATGAGGGAAGTCTGGATGCAGAGGAGTTGCTGCATTGGATCCGAGCATTGGATACCTACTTTGATTACGAAGATATCGAAGAAGACAAGAAAATAAGGCATGCTATTACCAAGCTAAAAGGACATGCAGCCTTATGGTGGGACGAGTTGCAGGCGGACAGTCATTCCAAAGGAAAACAGAAGATAAAGAGCTGGTATTGGATGATCACCAAGATGAAGGCGAAGTTCATTCTGAGAGATTACCAGATCACTCTGTTCAGGCACATGCAGAACCTGAGACAGAAGCTGATGACGGTGAGGGAGTACACCGAGGAGTTCTATAGGCTCAATATTCGAGCTGGTCATCGGGAGAGTGAGGACGAAAAGGTGGAGAGATACCTGAATGGTATCAGGTATGACATTCAGGATGAATTAAGTATGGTCACCATATGAACAGTTGAGGAAGTGTACCAGATGGCTTTGAAAGCTGAGGAGAAGCTGAGCCGCAAGCAGGGACAACGAGGGCGAGGCAGAAGACAACCTAGAGGCAAAGCAGTTGCCCAAGAGAGAACTCAAAAGCCCAAGGAGGATTGGAAGAGGCCTTATGGGAAATATGAAAGAGGTGGAACCTCACAGCAGAGACAACAAACTTCTGAGCCGAGGAGGCAGCAAGGTGATCAACAAGGAGGATATGCTGACGCCAACACTTTTCCTCGTACCCGAGGTAGAGGAAGAGGCCGTGGAGGAGTCATCACATGTTTTACAGTGTGGGAAAGATGGACACAAGGCCGTTGGCTGTCCAGAGAAGAAGGTGGACAGAGGAAATGCTCACGTCGCTGAGGCACAGAGGCGTGATGTCGAAGATGAAGACCCTGGAAGTGGAAAGTCACTGACAGTGCATAAAGTTCTCTTGAAACTTGAGAAAGAGGTGGAGGACACAGCGCAAAGATGCAGACTGTTCCGGATGACTTGCAAGACCAAGGGCTGGAAATGCAAGGTCATAGTGGACAGTGGAAGCACCGACAATCTCGTTTCCAACGAGATGGTGGAGAAATTGGTGCTAGAAATGCACAGACACCCAAGTCCATACAAAGTGTCATGGTTGCAGAAAGGACACTAGGTATCTGTTACAAAACAATGCTTGGTCAATTTTAAAATGGGTGAATATAGGGATGAAATTCTGTGTGACGTTATACCCATGGATGTCTGTCATGTATTGTTGGGAAGACCATGGCAATTTGACAGAAATGTGATTCATGACGGAAGGATGAACACCTATACCTTGGAGAAGGATGGGAAATCACATACCTTGCATCCGGTAAAGGATAAGGAAGTGAAACCAGAAGTTAGCCGCACAATACTTCTCATGAGTGGGAAAGAACTTCTCACAGAGCTGGAGAAAGATGAGGATCCACAATTATTTGTTGTCAGGAAGCCGAGAATTATCCTGACAAGCACAAGAGTGGACGACTTGCCGGACGAGATTCAGGAACTGCTTGGAGAGTTTGCTGATATCATCGTGGATGAACTACCTCGTTTGTTGCCAGCAATGAGGAGTGTGAGTCACCACATTGACCTTATACCCGGAGAAAGTCTACCAAATAAGGCAGCGTACAGGTTGACACCTCAGGAGAACGAGGAAGTCAAAAGGCAGGTACTGGATCTGCAGGATAAAGTACCGGTGAGGGAGAGTCTGAGTCCATGTGTCATTCCAACGGTACTAAGTCCGAAGAAGGATGGAGGCTAGAGAATGTGTACAGACTCCAGGGTGATAAATAAGATTACCATCAGGTACAGGTTTCCACTGCCAAGAATGGACGATTTGATGGATTTCCTGAGTGGGGAAAATTACTTCTCCAAGATAGATCTCAAGAGCGGATATCATCAGATCCGGATGAGAGAGGGAGATGAGTGGAAGATGACATTCAAAACAAATGAGGGTTTGTACGAATGGTTGGTCATGCCGTTTGGGTTGACAAACGCGCCAAGCACGTTTATGATACTGATGAATGAAGTACTGCGGGAGTTCATAGGCAAATTTGTGGTCGTATACTTGGATGACATTTTAATTTTCAGCAAGACAAAGGCTGAACACTTGAGGCATTTGGCCATTGTGATGAGAAGACTGCAGCAAGAAAAGCTGTTGATCAATTTAAAGAAGTGTTCCTTCATGCAGACAAAACTCATATATTTGGGTTTTGTGATTTCGGCAAATGAGTTAAAGATGGATCCCGAGAAGATTGAAGTAATCAGGAATTGGCCATCACCAAGAAATCTTTTTGAGGTAAGGAGCTTTCACGGTTTGGCAAGCTTCTACAAAAAATTCATTCGGAATTTTAGTGGAATCAGTGCCGCAATGATGGACACTGTAAAGAAGCGGCATAAGGTTTTCCATTGGACAGCAGAGGCTGAAAGGAGCTTCAATTTGTTGAAGCGAAAGATAACTGAGCAACCAGTGCTAGTGTTGCCAGATTTTTAGAAAACCTTCCAAGTGAAGTGTGATGCCAGTGGGTATGCTGTTGGAGGGGTTTTAAGTCAGGATGACAGACCTGTTGCATATTACAGCGAGAAGCTAGATGATGCAAAATTGAAATACTCCACATATGATAAAGAATTCTATGCCATTGTCCAGGCATTGAAGAAGTGGAGGCACTATCTGATACCCAAGGAATTTGTTCTGTACAGTGATAATCATGCATTACAGTTCGTGAGTCAGCAAGAGAAGCTGAATCAGAAGCACGCAAAGTGGGTGGAATACATGCAAAATTTCACATTCGTGATCAAGCACATTTCGGGGACTGCGAACAAGGTAGCTGACACCTTGAGCAGAAAGTGTTTATTGCTACAGAAATTCAGGGTCAAAACCTTGGGTTTTGAAAATCTAAAGGATATGTATGCAGGTGACGCAGACTTTGGCGAGGCATACGAGGCAGCCGAGAACCCAGTTCTCAGGGATAGGAGTCCGTGGATTGACTACCTGACCCAGGATGGATTGTTGTTCAAAGGCAATCAATTGTGCATACCAGATTGCTCTATGAGAGAGAATTTGGTGAAGGAAAAGCATAGTGGAGGCTTAGCAGGTCATTTCGGACATGACAAAACATTCACCAAGCTGAGAGAATCATATTTTTAGCCAGGAATGCGTGCAGATGTGAAGAGATTTGTTGACCGATGTAGAATTTGTCAACACACGAAGGGAAGAAAACATAACACAGGGTTATATCAGCCGTTGCCTATACCTGAAAGGCCATGGGAAGCCTTTAGCATGGATTTTGTGTTGGGTTTATCGAGAACTCAACAAGGAGTTCATTCCATTTTTGTAGTGGTGGACATGTTCTCAAAGATGGCACATTTCATTCCGTGTCATAAAACCAGCGATGCAACCCACATCGCCAATTTATTTTTCAAAGAGATTGTGCGACTGCATGGATTGCTAAGAAGCATAGTCTCGGATCGGGACACCAAGTTCGTAGGTCATTTTTGGAGGATGCTATGGAAGAAGCTAGGGACTGACTTGGCATTCAACTCTGCTTACCATCCACAGACAGATGGGCAGACCGAAGTAGTCAACAGAAGCTTGGGGGATCTGTTGAGAAGTCTGGTAACTGAGCATCACAGCAGTTGGGATCAAATTTTGCCACAAGCAGAATTCACGTACAACGATTCAGTGAATCGAAGTACAGGTAAGAGGCCATTTAATATTTTGGATGGGACACAGCCGAGAGGAGTTTCTGAGCTCAGGGAGCCAGAACAGGCTGAAACTAGCAGCGCGAGAGCTGAGGAATTCGCTGAAGCAATGCAAGAACTTCACACGCAGGTGAAGCAGCGATTGCAAAAATCGAATCAAGAATATAAGCGCAGAGCCGATCAGAGGAAGAGGTAACTTCAGTTTGAAGTTGGAGACATGGTTCTGGCGCACTTAAGAAAAGAAAGGTTCCCTAGGGGAACATATAACAAGCTCAAGATGAAGAAAATCGGGCCATGCAAAGTCCTGAAGAAATTCGGTGAGAATGCATATGAGCTTGAGTTTCCAGAAGGCATCGGGATATCCCCTATATTTAATGTCTCGGACCTATACCCATATAAGTCCGAAGATGCAGGAGTTGGAAGTGTTGAGGAACCAACCATCCAATGGAAGAAGCAGTTGCCAGTTGCACAGAAGCCAGAGATGGAGTGCATACTGGATAAAAGAATTGGAAGGAAGACCAGGAGAAAGCAATATTTTGAGTACCTGGTGAAATGGAAAAATCACCCAGTGGAGGATGCCAGCTGGGAAACAAAAGCAGTGATTCAGAGGCATGGTCAGACTGTGCAGGAGCTCATGGACAGGAGCCCATGAAATATTTTTGAGCCGAGAAGTATGATGCAGGAGCATCCACACTTCATAAAGCGAGCCAACATGGAGGAAAGAGAAGAATAGCTGGACAACACCAGCGCATACCTTTTTGAATTTATTTGAAAAGACCGTTGCGACGTCGTTTGAATAAATGCATTCATATGAAGCGCACTTCTAATGTAATGTGATAAGAAGGCATTTAACAGTTTTAAATGCTGGTAGATAGGGTTAGCTGTAGATTAGACAGTTTCATTTCCAGGAGGGAAAACGAATATAGGCACCCTCCTTGTATAATTGAGATTATTATTCAGCATTAGCATTAGGAGCAAGAGAGAACAGAGCAGAGAGTTGTGAAGAAACCCCATGTATAGACATTGAGTTAATAGGAAAGCTTTGGTTCAATTTCATGGATGTGTTTGATCTCTGTGTGTTGTTGATATTATGTTGTTGCATGCTTGCTTCTTTTTATGCTTATCTTCTATATGCTGTATATGTGATTTCATATCAGGTTCGAAACCTGAGAGAATGAGCGAGTGAGTTCCAATTGTTTCACTGATTTGAACCAGGAGATTCCTGCATCGAGTGCAGTCGAATTCCTCCGCTTAGAGTGCGTTGAGGAGGTTCAACAGTGAAGCTATTATCCTCGTCAACCAAAACTGTGTTGGTTATTCGAACCATGCAAGTGATTGCAGGTCGAATTGAAGTCTCAGAGACGAGTCTGAGAGAAGGAGGACTGGACTGCTGTTAGCAGGATTGCACAGGTCTAGACGACTTCAACGCTTTGAGAGATGTTGGAAGTCGAGCACAGGAAATGCATGAGAAGTCTCTGAAGGAGTCAGGGAGAGACAAAGCTCAGGAGGGGTAGTTCCTTGCAAACATCGTAGGAACAGGCCTGGGAGAGATTTGAACCAAGGGAAATCTTGGAAGTCGGAGGATTCTTAAGAGGAAGAGAATCGACGACTTGTAATTCCAGGAAAGTTTCGCGAAAATACCGAGGACCGCCAGATCGTGGAGGAGTTGCGCAGGAGATAACCTGTAAGCACAGGCGAGGAAGGATAAGGGTCTATCGGGCTTCAGAGGTTTGGCGTTCAGGGGTTAGCGAGGTAATCGTTTTACACCTCTTGAAATCGCGAGTTGCGATTTCCCGATTCGACGGAAGCCGTCGATCCAAACGGGGAAACGTTGCGCAAGATCCTGAGGAGTCGGAGTTCGGGGTTTTGCGAAGACTGTGATCTTGTGCATCAGGAAACCTGAATTCCCGAATCGTGATTTCCCGATAGCATGAGTGGGAGACAGGTGTCAAGGCGTTAGACCTCAACTAGAGGTGTTGACAAGTGGCATCGCAAGATCGGGGTTCGGGGTTCTGCGATGAAAAGGAATTGCGACTGGTGAAATCGCGATCCCGTGATCCCCGATCGCATGAGTGAAGGAGGTGACGTAGCTGAGTGGGACCTCCAGAGCAGGTGGGGAACAGGTGTCATCGGACTTTGGGGTTTCGGCGTTCGGCATTTTGGGGTTTTCGACCACAAAGAAACTTTGTATCGCGGATTCGCGATCCGTGAAATCCCGAAGAGGACGTGGCAGCGTGGGACCCCGGAAGTTAGTGGAATACAGGTGGCGTTGTATCGAGGTTCTGTCTTCGGGACTTTTCACTGCAAAGAAATTGTGAACGGCGAAATCGTGACCCCACGATTCCCGATAGAGGGAAGAGAGAAGGTGACGTGGCGAGGAGATAGCTCACGTGCTATCGGAGTTCAGGGTTCGGACTTTGTGGTGTCAAGGACTCGTGACATCGCATGCTTCGATCTCCCAATAGGGAAAACCCCAACATGCGGGAGCGTTGACTGTTGACCATCGGCATTCGGGGTTCGGGGATTTGATTTGCACGAGAATGTGCACACTGGGCTCGCGATAGAGCGAACGCCGATTTCCCGATTTGCGAAGGGGAGATCGCCGAGGAGAGTCTCGTGGGTGACGAAGGCTCCCGAGAGGAGTAGAAGAGTACTTAAACTCTTCGGGCCCGTGTGTGAAGAAGGTCCTCGAGGGAGCGGCTTGCTCGGTGAGGGGCAGGTAGCGTCACCATGACATAGAATTAGAAGACATTATCCATGCACTGAAAATGTGGTACCATTTCCTCCTGGGGAGTAAATTGGAGCTAAGGAAAGACTACTATGGTCTGGAAGATTTGTTTGGACAACCCACATTAAATTCCAGATGAACTAGATGGCTCAAAGTTCTTAGTGAATATGACTTTTAAATTAAACGCATTAATGGAAAAGAATATTAGGTGGTTGATGTGCTTAGTAGAAGATCCCATGAGATTCATATTTCATCCATGCCATGTATAGGACTGATATTAAAGATAAATTATTATAGCAACAAATTCAAATAAGCACTATTTGAAAAAAATAAAAAAAAATTACAAGAAGCAAATTACATTAGAAATGTAAATATTATGATCTGAAGGAAGATGGAATAATCATGTACATAGGCAAGGTATATGTGACAAATTACAATGAGGTTAAAAATAAAGTGATAAGTGAAATGCACAACATAACATATGCCAAAAACCCAAGATATCATAAAATAATTACAGTTGTAAGAAGCCAATACTTTTGGCTAGGAATAAAGAAAGAAGTGGATAATTATATAGAAAAATGTCTAGAGTTCCATAAAGTGAAGACTGAACATAAACATTCAACGAAACTATTACAACCACTTCCAATTCCACAACGCATGTGGGAGGTAGTTATAGTTTATTTTATTACTAAGATTCACAAAATGATGAAGCAACATGACTCTCTCATGGTGGTTGTGCATAAATTGACTAAGGTCACACATTTTATTCCAGTAAGTACTATAGACAAGGTAACAAATACTGTAGAAATATACATGAATGAAGTTGTTAGGCTACATGGGATGCCTAAGGAAACATGTTTAGATAGAGACCCAAAATTTACATCCAATGTTTGGAAAGGTTTGTTCAAAGGCCTTAGGAAAAATCTAAATCTTAGTGCAACATATTGATCACCTAGAGTTAGATGGGAAAATAGAGAGAACTAAAAGAATAATTAAGGACATGCTCAAAATGTATGTGATGGACCAGCCATGAAATTCGGTAGATTATATCGATTTAGTGAAATTTTCTTACAATAATTGGTATGAAGCCTCATTAAAAATGAGTCTATTTGAAGCATTGTATGGTAGAAAGTGTAGAAAACTAGTGAGTTGGGATAATCCAACAAACATAGTGATTATTGGGTTAGATTTGTTGAAGGAAATGGAAGATCATATGACAAAGATAAGGAATAATTTAAAGGATGCCCAGGACAAGATCAAAAGTTATGCAAACAAGAAAATATTTTTCATAGATTTTAAAGTGGAAGAACATGTATTTTTACAAGTGAAAGAGAAGGGAAGTTTTCTAATATTAGGACGTTTCCCAAAGTCTTCTACAATATGTTGTGTACTTTCTACAATCTTAGAGAATATAGGGACAATTTCATACATGATATCATTTCCTGCATCCATGACAGTGCATATTTTATTTCATGTGTAAATATTAACGAGATATGTTCCTAACCCTAACCACATAATTTATTGGATTATGATCTAGGTGGAGCACAAAGGGGATTTCCAGGTGGAACCAATACACATCATGGATTGAAAAGTCAAAGTGATCAGGGACAAAGACATAGGGATGGTAAAGGTTTAGTGTACATGTTGCATTCATGAATATGAAACATGGGAGCATGATTAAAATATGTGGGAGGAATACCCACAATGTTTTGTCAATTTTGAAGAAAACATAATATAAGAATGAAAGTCTTCATTTTGATAAGCTAGAATCCTGAAAACCACATCTCAGATTCATTTCCAACCTACATTGGGGACTTGATAAAATAATGTTACAACCTGATGAACTAAGATTGGTGAAGGGGTACATTCCAGGAGGTTGTCAAGAATAGGAGATTATCATATTGCAAAATTTTACTATCTAGTATTGCATAATTTTATTATCTAGTATTTTATTATCCAATATATATATGTGTGTGTGTGTGTGTCATAATAATATACAATAAAATTATTCAATTCCATAACTCCAATAACAATTCCAACTATTAACACTGAGAGTCACCCTCAGACTACAAGAGGATAAGCGCAGTACCCATTAAAAAATTTTTGGAAGTAGGTTTATGAGTGGAGGTCAAATTGAAAAATATCAGTACAAGAATGTTTCAACACATAAACTGGACAAGCAATTCATAGGGAAATAAGGTCCTCATTAACTTCAGTTAGTGGTTTTAGTTTAAAGGTGAGCAAAAGGAAGACTTAGTGAGAAAGGTGGACAAGTCTTCCATGAACATC
>JZKD02S1601508.1:117156-162618 GCA_000966675.3 Picea glauca | reverse complement strand
AAAGGAGAGCGTTTATAAGGTATGAACACCATCCATTTCTCTTAGTTCATTCAATAGCTAGATCTAGGGAAAGAGTAGTATTCTGTTACAGTTTGTTCCAGATCCAGGTGGATCTTGGGGAGATTGGTCTGTGTCCGCACTCACAAATTTATCCATAAACAATATCTACTCACCAATATCAATCACAAAGAAAACTCTCAAATATGTGCATCAACCAAGCATAACACGACAACTCATAATCATCACCAAGATCAATATGTGTTTCTAATAATATACCAATACAAGTATGTTACATCATCCATAAACCATGTGTTAACAATACTACTAACAAGTGCCCCCAACCATGTACCAAGTATGTACCAATCATGCATCAACTACTCATCAACTATGACTCATCAATATGTACCAACATTACCAACTGTACACATCATGTATGTGCCAACTCATCAACTAGTTGTCTAAACCATGTACCCAACATGTTCCTCAACCAAAATCCCTCATCAATTTCATCATCCAAATATGATTTCTAACTTTGTAATAGACCTAGTGTATATGATCACATACCTGCAAACCTTTCTTAACTTTAATAACAAGAGACTATCATTTTCATCAAACTTTTCTTTAGTCTCACATAACTAGTTTTGGATTAGTCAACAACCCTAACTTGAAATAATCATAACTATGTACCTGTAATGAATAAATATCTGAAAATAGTAAAAAATGGTCTTCAGTTTGTTTTATGCAATTCCTCTAGGTTTCACTACTTGGAACCTCTCAGAAAAGGATTTATAGAAAAATGGCATACCTTGTTGAATTCTAGCTTATTCTAGAGAGTGACTTTGTAGAGAATGCTCTGCAAGGAATATTTGTTGAATGGATATGAAAACATTACATAGAATAATAGAGAATGTAATATGACCAACAAATTTTGTCTTGCTCAATTTTTATCTTTTATGAAGAAGTTATGACGTTTTTACCCGAAACACCTTTTTTAGACTAGTTTCAAGACTAGCCACAAACCCTATTTTCCACGGAGTGTAACTCCAAAAATACAACGACCCACAAGATGAAAGTTTTACCAAAGATACTTGGCTATGTTCCCTCAATGTCCTATAAATTTCATGGTCTAAGTCATTCTAGAAAAAGTTTTATTGTGAAAATGATGAGATGACATGTAAATAACATACCTTAGAAAGCATCACCAAACAAATTTATCCTCTCTTGAATTCCGGCTTTCTTTTCTTCACCTTCCCTCTAAAATTTGTCTTAGATATCGCTTGGTTACCTCATTCACCTATAGATATTCAATATTCTCAAGTGTGATGTAAAATGAGAGAGCCTTGCCTCTTATTTATACTCTCCAAGTAGCTTCCTTAGAAGCATCTTCTAGGTCACCTTGCCCACTTTCCTTATTTTAGGGTTAACCAACTTCTAACCACTTTTCCAATTAGTAAATTTATCCACTAAATTTATTATTTAAATAATTTATTTTGTATCCACTTTGACTTATANTATTCACTTTGAATTATATTACACTCATCACTTCACTTTATTATTTACCTTATAAAAATATATTAAACCACTTTGACTACTTTGACCTTTTGGGGTTTCTAGATGACTCATGAGGGTTCTCCAACTTCACATGGCCATAAATCTCTAACCATGAGGAGTTATGTGATGTTCTACATACCAATGGAAATGGAATGACATGTAATATCCATATAGAATAGTGTTACCTACAAATATATCAAAACACATACCATTATCCATCAAACAAACTTGGGTCCATTACCAAAACCTGGGTTCTCCAACTTCACATGGCCATAACTCTCTAACCGTGAGGCGTTATGTGACGTTCCACATACCAACGGAAATGGAAATACATTTACTATCCATATAGATAGTCTTACCTTCAAATATATTAAAACTCATACCATTATACATGAAACAACCTTGTGTCCATTACCGAAACATTTGTGCTACCAGAATTTGCTATGGGACTTTCTCCAAGGGTTGACATCAATCACTAAGGGTTGAAATAAATATAAAATATCACTCTCTAATGGTTGAAATCAATGAAAACCAACAATCCATACCAACTATCCATCAACCTAAGCCAACTGTCTGACATGAAATAAGGTAAATAAAATTGACATGTAGGAGTTTTTGGAGCTTTCCTTTCACTATATCTTTTAAGGTTGGATTCATTCTTCTTTCTAGATTCCTAATAGGTATGATTTGATAATTGGTGTAGATTTGGTATACAATTATCAAGGTGAATTACTTTCAAGTCATTTTAATCCCACGAAAAATCACCAGACTGCCCTTGAATCATTTGGATCAATTTGTGTTGTTCATCTAATTTCAGGCTAGAATTGATATATAGAGATTTTCCAGGACTAATTTCAAAAGACCGAACAATTGAATATTATCCTCCACTTATTTTTGATATAGTGAATAATGTATAAGTGGAGGTATTCCAAACCTCCTAAAATTCAGGGCTGAAAATATGTGTAAATTATGGAAAAGTTCAAGGATTCTCAATACATTTTGTATTGGCTAAAAATAAGCTTAAAACAGGTTCTTTTGTTCGTTATTGAACTCCCTTTGTTTTCTCAAGTGTTAACTGGATTTGAGCATAGTTATCCTCCCCATAGGGATTCTCCAACCATAAAGAAACTTCAGTTGTTGGTTGGGCAGGAAGAAAGAGTATAAGTTTCTGACTGTGGGTCCCATTAGAAATTGTCATGTCCCTAGACTGAAAACTAATAAATGCATTCAAAGTGACCAACCAAGGTCTACCAACCACAATTGGATGTTCATGTTTGGAGTATTTTGAATGAATTAACAAGAAGTCCGCATGATACTCCCAAGAGGCTAAGGTAATTGTTACATCATCTAGGCTTCCTTCTGGGCTGATGACTAATTTTTCTTCCAATTCTAATAAGGCATGTGTTGGCCATAATGATTTAGTTGTAGTGTACGCATGGTGTCAACAGTCATGACATTTGTTTTTTCTCCTAGATCAATAAGTGTATTTGACAAAGAAATACCATTGATTTCTATAGTCACCACTGGATTTCCTGGATCATTATATTTAGATGGAAATTATGATATAAATTATGATATTTGTCCAACCACCTTTATAACAAGAGGCTCATTCCTCTTCCTTCTAGGATTTTTGATGTGAATATCCCTTATAATTTTATCATAAATAGGAATATATTTGATGGCTTGAAGTAGGGCAATCTTTACATAGATATTTCTTAGTTCATCCTCCAAATCATTTCCTAGAGGTACCTCAAATTTATTCACAGGTAACCTTTATGGATAAGGTGGAGGATTGGTTTCCTGAGGTATTTTTTATGGTTGAGGGGTGTGAGGAGGAATTTAAAATTATACAGGGATGTCTTCTTCTTCATTTGGTTGGTTATCCATTTGTTCTTCTTCTCGAATAAACACTGTAGAATTTGGTTTATTCAAGACCTTCCCAAATCTTAATTGAATTTCATTTAGTGAAGTAGGAGTTATCACATAATTTGGGAAAGATTGTACTACAAGATTATGTATAGGTTGTGCAGGTCTATTGTTTGGATTAGGGATGGGTTGTGCAGGAATAGGGGTAGGCCGAGGGGGGTTTGTATTAGGTGCAACTTGATTTTGTTGTTGTTGATTTGGGTTCAAAGGCAAGGTGAGTTGTTGTTGTAGCTGGGAAGGTGGCTATAGAGTAGGTGGATTAAACCCAGGTAAAAACTGAGAGATATTGGAAGGATATTGTGGGTAAGTAGGAAACGTTGGTGGTTGGAAAGGAAAATTCACATATGCAGGACCCCTCCATCCTCATTTCCAAGGTTGGACATATGGTTTTTGATGTGTCCATTAAGACTAAGGCATTGGAGGAATCCATTGTTTTTGTGAGAATTGTGTGGTAGGATCGAAAAACATATTAGGACTTTGTTTTCTCCATGCTCTCTTAGGGGGATATGATGCTTCTTGGGGTTTTGATCCTCCTTTAAAAATGGATGTTAGTCCTGGTAAATAAGGGCACTTGTTGGTAGGTATATCTTCTATACATAGCCCACAAATTTCAATGACATTAATAGGACATTATTTTTTAGGGTGCGTCTTCCGACATCGAGGNTATTCACTTTGAATTATATTACACTCATCACTTCACTTTATTATTTACCTTATAAAAATATATTAAACCACTTTGACTACTTTGACCTTTTGGGGTTTCTAGATGACTCATGAGGGTTCTCCAACTTCACATGGCCATAAATCTCTAACCATGAGGAGTTATGTGATGTTCTACATACCAATGGAAATGGAATGACATGTAATATCCATATAGAATAGTGTTACCTACAAATATATCAAAACACATACCATTATCCATCAAACAAACTTGGGTCCATTACCAAAACCTGGGTTCTCCAACTTCACATGGCCATAACTCTCTAACCGTGAGGCGTTATGTGACGTTCCACATACCAACGGAAATGGAAATACATTTACTATCCATATAGATAGTCTTACCTTCAAATATATTAAAACTCATACCATTATACATGAAACAACCTTGTGTCCATTACCGAAACATTTGTGCTACCAGAATTTGCTATGGGACTTTCTCCAAGGGTTGACATCAATCACTAAGGGTTGAAATAAATATAAAATATCACTCTCTAATGGTTGAAATCAATGAAAACCAACAATCCATACCAACTATCCATCAACCTAAGCCAACTGTCTGACATGAAATAAGGTAAATAAAATTGACATGTAGGAGTTTTTGGAGCTTTCCTTTCACTATATCTTTTAAGGTTGGATTCATTCTTCTTTCTAGATTCCTAATAGGTATGATTTGATAATTGGTGTAGATTTGGTATACAATTATCAAGGTGAATTACTTTCAAGTCATTTTAATCCCACGAAAAATCACCAGACTGCCCTTGAATCATTTGGATCAATTTGTGTTGTTCATCTAATTTCAGGCTAGAATTGATATATAGAGATTTTCCAGGACTAATTTCAAAAGACCGAACAATTGAATATTATCCTCCACTTATTTTTGATATAGTGAATAATGTATAAGTGGAGGTATTCCAAACCTCCTAAAATTCAGGGCTGAAAATATGTGTAAATTATGGAAAAGTTCAAGGATTCTCAATACATTTTGTATTGGCTAAAAATAAGCTTAAAACAGGTTCTTTTGTTCGTTATTGAACTCCCTTTGTTTTCTCAAGTGTTAACTGGATTTGAGCATAGTTATCCTCCCCATAGGGATTCTCCAACCATAAAGAAACTTCAGTTGTTGGTTGGGCAGGAAGAAAGAGTATAAGTTTCTGACTGTGGGTCCCATTAGAAATTGTCATGTCCCTAGACTGAAAACTAATAAATGCATTCAAAGTGACCAACCAAGGTCTACCAACCACAATTGGATGTTCATGTTTGGAGTATTTTGAATGAATTAACAAGAAGTCCGCATGATACTCCCAAGAGGCTAAGGTAATTGTTACATCATCTAGGCTTCCTTCTGGGCTGATGACTAATTTTTCTTCCAATTCTAATAAGGCATGTGTTGGCCATAATGATTTAGTTGTAGTGTACGCATGGTGTCAACAGTCATGACATTTGTTTTTTCTCCTAGATCAATAAGTGTATTTGACAAAGAAATACCATTGATTTCTATAGTCACCACTGGATTTCCTGGATCATTATATTTAGATGGAAATTATGATATAAATTATGATATTTGTCCAACCACCTTTATAACAAGAGGCTCATTCCTCTTCCTTCTAGGATTTTTGATGTGAATATCCCTTATAATTTTATCATAAATAGGAATATATTTGATGGCTTGAAGTAGGGCAATCTTTACATAGATATTTCTTAGTTCATCCTCCAAATCATTTCCTAGAGGTACCTCAAATTTATTCACAGGTAACCTTTATGGATAAGGTGGAGGATTGGTTTCCTGAGGTATTTTTTATGGTTGAGGGGTGTGAGGAGGAATTTAAAATTATACAGGGATGTCTTCTTCTTCATTTGGTTGGTTATCCATTTGTTCTTCTTCTCGAATAAACACTGTAGAATTTGGTTTATTCAAGACCTTCCCAAATCTTAATTGAATTTCATTTAGTGAAGTAGGAGTTATCACATAATTTGGGAAAGATTGTACTACAAGATTATGTACAGGTTGTGCAGGTCTATTGTTTGGATTAGGGATGGGTTGTGCAGGAATAGGGGTATGCCGAGGGGGGTTTGGATTAGGTGCAACTTGATTTTGTTGTTGTTGATTTGGGTTCAAAGCTAAGGTGAGTTTTTGTTGTAGCTGGGAAGGTGGCTATAGAGTAGGTGGATTAAACCCAGGTAAAAAATGAGAGATATTGGAAGGATATTGTGGGTAAGTAGGAAAAGTTGGTGGTTGGAAAGGAAAATTCGCATATGCATGCACCCTCCATCCTCATTTCCAAGGTTGGACATATGGTTTTTGATGTGTCCATTAAGAGTAAGGCATTGGAGGAATCCATTGTTTTTGTGAGTATTGTGTGGTAGGATCGAAAAACATATTAGGACTTTGTTTTCTCCATGCTCTCTTAGGGGGATATGATGCTTCTTGGGGTTTTGGTCCTCCTTTAAAAATGGATTTTAGTCCTGGTAAATAAGGGCACTTGTTGGTAGGGATATCTTCTATACATAGCCCACAAATTTCAACGATATTAATAGGACATTATTTTTTAGGGTGCGTCTTCCGACATCGAGGACAGAAAATTGCTAAAGTAGCATTTTCTTATTCTTGTTTCTTTTTTATATTCATGGTGTCTAATTGGGTATTGATTGTATTTAGGATGTATGTTTTGAATTTTTCTATAAGATTCCCTAATTCTATCCTTGTAACTCCTCTTGGATAAGTTTTGGTAGTTCTTCCTATAGGATCCCTTACACTTTTTCTTGTTTTGGCTTGGCTGCAAGAGTACCTTTTACAATACTCTGCAATGTATGCAAATGGCTTCTAATATACATCCCCAAAACTCATGAGGTTTAGTACCTCAATACAGTCATCCCTTATAACCTTCAGGAAGATGGTCCTAACTGTGGTTGTGTCTAAATAAAATTGTGTTGTCTTTTGATAATTGTATAGGAACCTTTCTAGGTAATCCTCCAAACTATACTCCTCGGATTGTTGCATTTTAAATATATCATCCATAGCATATATAGGTCTACAATAATACTGATATTTCTAGAGGAATTTTTCCTACATACCATCCCAAGATAAGACAATATTCTCTCCTAGACTCATAAACCACCTTAATGCTGAGTCTTTAAGTATGGATGGAAAGATTTTTAGTTTTTGTGCACTATCAATATAATTATAAGTCCTACATAGTATATCAAATTCAAACAAAAATGAATCTGTATCTTCTGTTAACATACCATGGAAGTGGGGTAGTGATGACAATGGAATATTCTTCATATAAACATTTATGTTAATGTCTAATATTGGGAATACAAATGTGTTTGTTTCATTATTTTCATTCCTCTCTTCATCTTCCATATCTCCAAACAGTATGTTATAGGCTACAGGTGATGTTTCCCCACTAAGTGATGGTTCAACCACTGGGTTGGTTGGGATATCCAACTGTTCCAATACTTTGTATGTTGCTCCAATGGCAGATTCAACCTCTTCTACCACTACCTTTGTCTCTTTTCCAACTCTTCCTTCTGATTGGGTTTCTAGTACTTCCCTTACCGCTTGTTTTGACATGTTTTCAATATGAACAATAGCTTCATATTTAGGACCTTTGGTTGTAATTTCAATTACTACCTTTGAACTCTCCCATTTGATAATTTCTCCTACACAAGAATTAGTTGAATTAGTATGGGGGGGGTTTCTTGATTTTTTTGTAACCTTGGGGGGTTTTCTTGAATTTTCTGCAATTTTGAATGCAATAAATCTACCTTTTCTATCGCTATGTCTATGCATAAAAAATAATATATAAATACTAACTCAACACAAAATTTAACTACTGAAGGTAAGAGGAAAAACTGACTTTTGATAAACCCCACTAAAGTGGGTGTGTGGGATATTCCCTCACATCTTATCGTCTTCTCTCCACCCTCAGGTCATCCTTAAAACCACTCCAAAACCATAAAAACAATCTAATGAAAACATTACCTATTACCATTTACAACTCCCCGACAACGACACCAAAATGTTGGTGTAGTTATATGTTCAATATATTGCAATCATTTAATATGTCAATCCGGTTTCATAATCAATAGAGTTGATGCACTATATGTGTCGATAACAGATAATTTCCTATGTCTTATGAGTATATTCTATGTAATCAAACACTTTTCAAACCAAATACTTTGTTTTCACATTTTTCAAATAACACTCTCCACACAGTTCAAAATTTAGAAAGAAAAAATCATCAACAAGTATATAATATAAAGTTCTTGCCCAGGTGATGGATTTGTTCATTGTTGTCTCATGAAAGGTAAATATGAAATTTGATTCTATCTCCTAGAGAAACTACACTAGCAAAAATTAACACTCTGCATACTTTTAAAAGAACACTCAAACAAGGCTAAAAGAGATACCAGGAAAAGTAAACACTCCATTATATATGCATATAGGGTGAGAGATGGAGGCCTTGATTGTTCCTGTGTTTTCTAGATGCAGTCTAATCAATTCTGGAAGAAAACTATAAGTGTGGTGGAATAATCCATTACATGCTCATGTATGGTGAAGGATGGAGATCCAAATTGTCCCTATATTTTCAAAATAAATAAATAAAACACTACAACATTTAGTCTAGACAAATACTAAAGCATTTAAATCAAATTATTTTTATCACATACTCACACAAAGATGACAAATAATTACTCAGAAATTGTTGCACTCATAAATCTCACATTACACACAAATTCACTCACTCATAATTGTCATGTATCTATATTGTATGCTATCAAGCGTGTCACTGAAACATAACATGAATAAACATAGATGTTTTGATTAAACAAAGAATTATTCTACCCACACACATAGGAAAAAAAATCATATTCACAACTAAATACAAAGAGGCTTACATTGATTGGGTTGGTGGGACCTTGTCGTACCAATAAGACAACTCTTAAAATAAACTTACAGAAGACAAGAATTGGACACACATATATAATTCATGAACTGCAATTATATCATTACTTCATAAAAATAGAGGTACAGTCCATAGTCTTCAAGAACCAATATTATAGCATAACAATGCTTAATTCTATCTATGTGTATGTATATTATCTACAAGGATCTGTCTTTAAGGAGAAGCAACTGTTATAATCAAAGTCTAGAGATAACATAAAATAATTGAATAAATATTACAATTGGATGATATATTGATTTTTAAGGGAATGATTTCATCCTTGTGACATAAAGTGCATGAGTGATTAAATGTATCATGGTTTTCAATGAACAGAAACAAAAAATGACTTAGACCCATAGAGAATAATCTTGTTCAAACATCCAATCCTGCAAAAACAGAAAAGGTAACCGGCATGCACAACTGGAGCACTAGACTGGTGCCAGATGCACACAGTCACATAAATCAGTATCGGATGCACATAGTCATATAAATCGGTATCGGATGGGCTAAGTATTGGTACTGGATGATCACAAATATAGCTACTGGAAGAGATCAAAGATTGATACCAGACAAGTTGAGTACCGGATGGACACTGAAAATAGGTATCATATGAATAGAAGTTGTTGTCATAAAGTCTTCTTAGATCATTGGAAGTAATTAGAGGGATTTAAACACCAAATATTCAATCCAAATCATCAATAAATCATCATAAATCATGATTAATCATAAGTTACCTCATATGTACATAATAATGGCTAAAGACATGTTTGTTGAGGAAAATAGGTGAAGAGAGCATATGTATGATCAAAAATAGGTCATAATATGTGACAAGCTAAGGCAATTGGAGGTGACAAAAAGGAGGCTCAACAATCTTTGGTAGTTAAACACAACATGGTTACTAGACTACCTAACGTTTTTCCTCCAAATGGAGTATGTCAAGGATGTATTCTTAACAACTACCATTGGGATGGGTTTGAAATAAGGAAATCTTGGAGACCAAAGACTCAACTATAAATTTTCCATAGTGATTTGTAATCCTTGAGAAAACCATCATTAGATCGTGTAAGGTAGTTTACCTCCATTAATGACTTTTCCAAGTATACTTTGGTGTATTTATTTAGGAATGATATTTATATCTTTGAAAAGTTCAAGTAATTTTGGGCATTGGCTAAAAACCAATGTAGTTAACCATTGAAATGTTTAAGATCAGATAATAGAGGAGAATATGTAGGTAAGGAATTTGAAAGTGGAAATGTATCTCTTGGAACAAATTTGTACCTTACACACCTCAGTAGAATGACATTATTGAAATAAAGAATTGGAATTTGGTGGAAATGTCATGTTGTGTGCTTTAGGCCAAAAGTCTATCAAGTAAATTTTGAGTAGAAGTTGTATATTGCTCAAACTATTTGTTAAATATAATTTTGACTAAAGTTGGACAAGATGGGACTAGAGTCAGAAAAAATCTAAGAGAAAGAAAAATCTCAATCGAACATATTTGAACCTTTGGATGCGTAGTGTGGGATCATATTCAAAATTATAGAAAGAAGAAAATGGATTCAAAGAGTCATGATTAGATCATAATGGGATACTTTGAAAAGATGAAGGCCTACATGTTATTTGACCCTACTAATAGGGTATCATTTGCAAAATAAAGGTTTTCCTTGATGAGAAGACCCCAAGTATCACTTTGTTGAATTCCTCTTATCTCCTATTTATTAGTGATCCTTTGTAAATCTTAGGTAATTCTAGATCGACTAAATACTTCATACGACCATGAAATGATTCATCAACCTATTTTCATGGATCAACCTACAGTTGAAATTCCATAGTAAAATTAACTACATTATTGGTACCCCTATCTAGTCTACAAATGATGATATTTGTACAAGAACTCCTTCAACTATTGTGGTTATTGTTGGAGAAAGAAATTTTGGGAGTTAATCACGGTAAGCAATGAAGAATAAACCAAAGGAAGTAGCCATGAAAATAAAGAAGGAATACCAATTTGATAGAAGGGAAAAGGAATAAACGTGTCGAGAAAGAAGGAAGATCAGCGCATAGTCAAAGCAATGATTAATACCAACTACACGAAAGGTAGTTGGAAAGTGGACAAGTTGAGTCTGCTTAGGATTAAGGTTTTTTGAGTCATAATGTAAGGGTTTTAACCCACCTTTTTTAGTATAAATAGAAGATGTATGAGGTAGATTGAAGTATCCCTTTTGATAGTGAAAATCGTCCTTTTGAGTATGAACCTAAGTTTTTGTATTTTTGAGAGCTACAGAGCTTAGATGGAGTCCTTGTTGAGTTGTAACAGAGGGTCAGGTCACAAGATATGGAGCTTGGTGAAACGTTGGTCAACCTCACATGCACCAATATTAAAACCCTGATGTAATGCGTGCAATGCTAATTTTGAAGAAGAATGAATAAAGTAGAAGATATTTGTCGATGTAGCCAAGGGGGGGTGAACCACGATAAAATCATGTGTTTCAATGTGTCTGAATGGATTTTTTGTTTCTTCAATTATAAATGAATGGTTAGATGAATGAATGGGTTTATTTACAACCCGCACTAGAAGAATAGATGTTATTGAATGGATAAAATGTTAGATTTGATGAATTTTATGATAGAATATATGTAAAAATAGAAGTAGAAGTAAAAATAACATCCTCAACCCCTTCCATGACTGCAAACATATATGTCATGTAGTCACCGATAAGACATCTCAGGTAAGATTGCATTGTGCACTCTGTGTCTGGTGTAGCATTCTAGTTTACCAGAAGGGTCGATGGTGAAAAGGGTTTTGTTGGAGAACAAAGGTACAACCCAGGTCAACCCATACATCCAAAAAATGGTTTTGTTTTCGGCTGAAACTCAAAAGGACAACTTGGAAGGGGTTTTGGTGAAGAAGATGTAGTGGTAGAAAGGGATTTTCATTCCATGGAATCCTACAAATAAAGATATTGAAATATGGTTGGAGAAAAAGCAGCTAAAGTTCACACAGAAAGATAATAAGGGTTCCAAATATACATTGCGTCAGTACCTGTAGAGGTATGTGTTTACTGATTTTCATGAAGCATATTTTTGTTACTTTACAGATTTATTACAAGAATGGTTATTGAGGTTGAAGGATACCCATCCGACTAATCATATTAGGCTAGTAGAATGGACTATTGATAACATCACACAAGTGGAAAGGGTTAATAATAAATTCACGCTCGTAGTGGATTTTTGGTTCGATAGTATTACTTCAGGGTTTATTACTGAATTTGTAGTAGACATAAAAAAGTTATTGATGCAGAGAAGGATTTCTGGAAGGGACCCAAAGGAAGGTACATTACGTCTATTTAAAAATCTATCAAAATATTATTGTATGATAAATATGTGATGACCATGGAATCGTACAACTATACCACTTTGCGCACATGGGGGAGTTGGGGGAAGAACTAAGGAAGATTTTAGATATGGAGAAGGCTCTGGAGAGTATCCAGAAGAAGGAAGTAATGGAACCCATCATGATGAATGATGAACAAACTAGGGAAATCATAAGGAAAGTAGGTGTGACGCACAACAGATGGCCCTTCCAGTATAAGATGAATAGCAAGAAGAGGGAAGTAGTCGACCAAGAGGGATTGGACATCAACGAGGAAAAGGTAGAGGATATTTGTGCTGCAGGGAAAATTGAGGATATCTTGTGCGCCACATATGAGAGGAAAACCAGAGGTCATGGGTCTGATGCAGAAGAAGGCTCTCCATTCCATATCCGAATTAGTGTGGAACCCACAACCCCATGTGCGACTAAGACATTCGAAGAAGAAAAACTTGTTAAACAACAAGTGATTAGTGGAAGAATAATTTTTGGATGAGGGTCCAATTCAATTAGAAGTAATTCATAAAGTAAGATTCAAGTTTCTACACCACAGAGAGGTGGTAGTACAATAAAATTCACAATGGAAGTTCAATATCCCTCTATTAGGTTACCTGAGTTCCATGGAGAAGGGTTGGAGGACCTAGAGAAGAATATTTTCATTTGTGAAAATATTTGGGAAGACAAGAAGATTAAAAACTAAGATACTAAGGTTGCGTAGTTAGCAACTACACTCAGAGAATGTGCATTAGACTGGTGCATGGGTCTCGCAGTAAATAACCCGACATGAGTGCCTACAACTATCGCGTAAGTAAAAAAGAAGTTGATCAATGAATTTCAGAAGCCAATCTCAGAGGATTAGTTTATGAATGAGATGATAGAGATTAAGAAAAAATAGGAAAATCAGTCTAGGAAGTGGACTAGAAGTTCAAGAGACTAAAAGGTAAGTTAAAATACCCTATTACTGATTTGCAACATAGAAAGTTGTTTGTGAATTCTTTATTTTCACACTTGAATTATCCTTTGAGATAACATAAATTTTAGATCCATGTAGAGGCTTTGCAAGAATCCTTACAGTTAAAGGAAAACTAGTACAAGAATACAAATCCAGCTATGGAAGAGTTCAGACAAGATCTGAATAAATTAACATTCTAGTTGAATCAGAATAAAGAAAAAGAGAAAAAAGAAGATGTTCGGTGTACAATGTGTAGGACAGAAGGCCATAATATGAATTAATGTCCATTATTTGTGCAATATAGTGGAGTGGGTATGCCAAACCCTTTATATTCAGGAGGACCATGGTGTGATATTTTTAAAACACATGGTCATGATCCCTATCATTTCCCCCTAATGCAGAAGTATCAGACAATACCAAAAGCACATTTTGTAATTTTTGCAAGTCAGTTGGACATGAAAACAAGGACTACAAAACTTTGGATATGATGAAGGAGTGGATTTCAGATAAATACATGGTGCAAGATGAACATATGACAGGAAAACATGTGCAGCAGCCACAATATAACAATGCGCATCAACCACCATATAATCCCGCACAATAGTTTGAACCACAACCATAGTATAATGCACAATAGTTTCAAGGGACACAACATTATAATCCCATACAACAGTGCATATCACCACCATAGTACAATAATGTGTATCCGCAATATAATCAAGGACCGAAGTATAATACATTGCACAAAGATGATCAAGGAAACAGAGGAGGATTCAAAGGAGGAGGCCAAAAAGGTATAGGATTTGGAGGAGGTCGAGGACTGATAATGTGTCACAACTTTAAGAAACTTGGATATTATTCCAAGGACTATCCACAACCACCTGCGACAAGTATGTATTTCCACACAGTATAACATGAGACAGAAGATTGATCGTCACTTTTGGTGAAGATACAAGACAAGAGGAACTAGACCAACCAAAAAATCCAATGGATTCCAGTGGAAAACATAGAAGATAACTGTAAGAAGATCAACATCGTTACTAGAGGAGGAGCTAATACAATACGATATGCAACCAAGAAGGATCAGGATCAATACTAGTGGTTCAGGAAGAATACAATGCCTGAACAGAAGTTTGATGTGTGCAAAGAAAATGAGATATTTAAGGAGGCTAGGAAGGAGAATTCGAAGGAAAACATTGTGTTTGATTCAAGAACAAAGACAGTAGATGAGATACCAATGTATGAAATTCCTCCACTTTTTTATCAGACCAACAAAGACAATCCTTCATAGAGAGTAAGTAACTTAAGAAATTTTTTGGGATCTTGTGTAAAGTTTTTGAATGATAAAAACTATTTACAAATATTGAAAATATGTTAGAAAAAAATTCATCCTGCGGAAGAAGGGGTAAAGAAATTGAATCAGGTGTGGAAGAATAGGAGAACAAGTAGAGAATTTAGGTTGAATGCAAACATAGGACACATCAATATGGGGGATATCATACTAGACTTGGGATATTAAGTCAATTTTCTTCCAAAGAAGACCTAGGAAGCTATAAAAGAACCTTAACAGGGGTATTCACCTATTCAATTGAATCTATCAGATCAACACAGAGTGGTTCCAATTGGAAAATTGAAATGAATTCTAGTAGATCTAGATGGTGTGCACACAATGGAAGACATTGAAATCATTGACATAGTAGATAATACTTCTCCATATCTATCTTTTTTGGGTCTGGATTGGGATTTTGATAACCATTCTATTATCAATTTGAATGCAAGGAAGATGATATCTGAATTTGGAGAATAAACAGTTATTGTGTCATTGGAACCCTCAGAAGGAGGAAGGATTGTGGAGCCTGCAAAATATAATATTCTTACAGAAGATGTGAATCAGCTATACAGAATTACCGTAGGCTAAGAATATTATATCAACCCAACTGCAGATGGCATGCTCAGTTGGAGGATTATTAGTTCTTGTGCTTTAGAATCTGACACAAGATTGGAAAATTTGCAACAATGACACCAGAAGATGTAACAGAATGATGCGTGCACTGAGATGGATTGGTTCAGAGGTAAGAGACTCTCCTACTTTTTATGGTTTGAATGAATTAGAATATTTTTTTATGAAGTTTGACTTAGAAGTAGTACAAAGTCATATATTACCAATATTAGATATTTCTTTGAAAGCTACACCTTCCCGTTGGTGGTGTACACAGAAGGAGAAGATCAACAATTGGTTTCAGTGAAAAAGGTTACTGCACATAAAATATAACACAGAGCATGATCATAGATATTAGGAGAAATACGATGGAATTGGAAAACCTACAGAATATGTGGATAGGTGCATTGTTCAATGGATATTAGTACCACCAGAAGAATGTCCACAAAATTTTATTCACACATTAGAAAGAATTCCAAAGAATTGGTACAGAGAACATGAACAAGGCAAAGAAACTACAAACTGAGAAGAGATACAAAAGAATTTGATAATTACATTTTCCTTTGATCATGAAAGTCTAGAGATAGATATAGCATTGAAGGTGGTAAGAGAAAAAATATTTTAAGAACCATAATTTGAAATAATCCCAACATATCATAAGAAGAATAGAAAGAGAGTGAAACAATTGCTACATTGTTATCATGTCATAGAAGAAGAAGATCCAACAGAGGATAACCCGCGCAATATCTAGGTCTCATAAGTTGAAGGAGAAAGGGAAATATAAGGTCCAAAGCTCGATTCAAAATAGTATGCTCCACCATTAAATATCAAGAAGGTAAACATTGGAACTGTAGAAAACCCTAAGATTGCCAACATTGGAGATTATTGGGATAATCAAATAGTAGAAAGAAATATGAAATTACTGCACAAATACAATGACTTATTCCCAGAGAAATTATTAGAAATGAGGATTAGAAGGAGAACTAGGAGAGATGAATATCCCATTGAAGCCATAATACATACCTATAATACATATACCTTACATATTGAATCCAATATACAAAGAGAAAGTAAAGGAAGAAATTAACAAGATGTTGGAAGTTGGTGTCATAGAACCTATGGAAGAGTCATAATGGATCAGTCCTATGGTGGTGCAAGAAAATAAGCAAGAAGGGATCAGTATTTTTGTATATTTGAGAAAATTGAATGATGCTTTCCTACATGATCCTTTTCCTACCCCATTTATAGACGAAGTTTTAGAGAATGTAGGAGGTCAAGAACCTTATTCTTTTATATATGGGTTTTCGAGATATCACCAGGTAAGGATTACCCCAAAAGGAATACATAAGACTACATTTTCTATAAAATGGGGGTCATTTCAGTATACAGTCATGCCATTTGGGCTAAAGAAAGCACCAACCATTTTTTCAAGAGTAGTAGTAGCAGATTTTAAGGACTTTATTCATAACTTTTTGGAGGTTCACTTGGAAGATTAGATAGTGTTTAGCATACTGAAGGATCGTGTTGTAGTACTAATATTAATGTTAGGCAGATGTAGACAATATCAAATATCATTGAATATTAATAAATGTATTTTCAATGCACCTTTTGGTATTTTGTTAGGGCATGTGGTGTGTAAACAAGGTCTGTTGGTTGATCTTGCTAAAATTTTTGTCATAGTTAACTTACCACCACCAAATTATGTGCATTATTTGAAGAGTCCACTGGGTCATACAGGATATTATAGAAAGATCATAAGGGGATATGCACAGATTACTATGCCAATGGAGAAATTGTTGAATAAAAACACTAAGTATCAGTGGAATGATGAATGAAAACAAAGTTTGGATATTTTGAAGGAGAATATGGTTACTGCGTCGATTTTAGTGTTTTCAGACTGGGAAAAATAATTTCATGTGCATGTAGATGCATCTGCAATAGCATTGGGAGAAGTATTGACACAACTAGGAGAAGGTGATATAGATCACCTTATTTTATTTTCCAATAGAAACTTATCATATTCAGAACATAACTATAACACTACAAAAAGAGAAGGATTATCTATGGTGTATGCTTTGTAGAAATACACACATTACTTGTTAGGGAAACATTTCAAGATTTTTACATATCATTAAGCTCTGAGATATTTATTCAATAAGACAATGTTGGGGGGAAGGATATGCTTATGGATATTGTTGTTCTAAGAAATTGATTTTGAAGTTTTGGTGAAGCCTAGAATATTGAATGCAAGACCATATCACTTATCCAAGATAACTAATGGAGAAGAACCTCGTAACTTGGAATACAACTTTCCAGATGCACAATTTTTTCAATACATATAGTTGATGAGTATTTTCCTGACATTATTGAGTTTTTGAGTACAATATTTGCACCAAGAGAATTTACTACTGCGCAAAAGAAATATTTGGTGGTCAGAGCTGCATATTATCAGTTAATTATAGGCCATTTATACAAATTTGGCGTAGATAACGTCTTAAGAAGATGTGTGATGGATAATTAAAGGCCTATAATTTTAGTAGAGGTGCATGAAGGGATTGTTCGAGGACACTATGCAGGAAAAGCTATCATGCATAATGTATTTCACATAGGATTATCGTGGCCAACAATTCACAAGAATTCAAAAGAATATTGTAATAAATGTGATGTGTGTCAAAGAGTTGGGAAGCCATCCAGGAGGGATGATATACCATTAAGACCTTAAGTGACCTTACAAGTATTTGATAAGTGGGAAATAAATTTTGTAGGTCCAATTAACCCATGAGCAAGAATATCAGGAGCAAGATATATTATTACAGTGATGAAATACTTAATCAGATGGGTTGAGGCAACAACAGTAAAGGATTATAGTGCAAAGAATGAAACACGCTTTCTATTTGAAAATGTAGTGACAAGGTTTGGATGTCCAAGAATATTGATAAGCAACTGGGGGACTCACTTCATCAATAGTACAATTGCAGAAATTATGGAATAATTTGAGATATATCATCATAAAATCACTCCTTATCATCCTCAAGAAAATAGAACAGTGTAAGCCTTCAATAAGATTTTAGAGAATGCATTAAAAAATATTTGTAATGTAAACATATATGATTGGGATTTGAAGGTACCAACAATACTATGGGCTTACAGGACTGCATGAAAAAAGTTAACAAGGCATGCACCCTTTAGATTAGTGTATAGACAGGAAGCAGTAGTTCCCTTATATTATTTGATACCAAGTTTGTGCATTGCAGTTATTACAAAATTGAGACAAAGGGGTGCAATATAGGAAATATTGGCTCAAATGATGGAATTATAAGAAGAAAGAATCATGGTAGGTTTCCAATATGAGGTACATAAATCAAAGGATAAAGCATGGCATGGCAGACACATTAAGAAGAAGAACTTCAAAATTGGAGATCTAGTTCTCCTTTATGACAATAAATATCTGCATCATCCATGGAAGCTTAGAATGCATTGGATATGACCATATTAGATAAATTATGTCACAAATGGATATTTTGTATAGTTGTAGGATTTAGAGGGAAAGGAAGTTCAAGGACTAGTGAATGGTAGTCGACTAAAACTATATAGGGACAGTTGACCCAATATCCCTCATTAGTTGCAACGCAACAAGTAGACTTGTACATATTGTAAATAGTAGGAGTTAAAAGAAGAAAAAGGAAGAGAAAAGTAGAAAACTGAAGAAAAAGACAAAAATAAGTAGTTCGAGGAATAAGTGATAGACATATAATTAAGAATGATAATGCGCATCATAAAGAAAGCCATGGTGACAAGGATAAGAAGATATTGTATTTAGGATATGTACGACAGAAGGAAATACCAGTGAACCAAAGATATATCAAAGTAGACAATACAGTGCACTGGGAAAATGAAATAGTCGGGAAACAAAAAACCAGTCACTTGGAAAAAAGAGGCACAAAATCAACATTCATGAACTGTGCTCGTTAATATTTAAAACATTTATGACAGTTAATGTTGTGTGCTTAGAAATATTTGGATCATTTATGGCCGCACTTTAGAAGGAAAATTATAGTTCGACAAGACATATTGTGAATTCGAGGGAATGCAGAACTACAGAGCAAAGAGTGAATAGGGGATTTAACAGGCTGATGGTGAGATTTTAGAAGTAAAAATACTTAGATTATAAAAAAATAGTGCCACCCTTGGAGCACCCAGCCAAATGATAAGGAGAACCCATAGAAACAATAAGTCATCGACAGAGCCAATAGTGGAGGCCGAAAACCCTATGCAGACGAAGCGAGTAGCGATTGTGGATGCCATTCCTTCCCCAGAACTGACGATCCCTACACTGGTCGAAGAGAAAACAAAATAGATGCATATTGATCCACCAAACACAATAGTAGAGACAAACCTGACGTAGGAAATAGTTACTCCCACAAAGGAAACATATGAGGAAAGTACTAAGTCTAACGATCCAAGGACTTAAGTTGATGTAGAACCAACACAATAGGAACAAACACTAGTAGCAGAGATGCCAGTGCAGCAGGAGTCTAATGGAGAGGAGGAAGAGGAAGAACAAATGTACCAAGAGGAAGGGCCCTCAATCATGCCAGTAAAAGGGAAAGGAAAACAACTAGTCCATATATCCCCATGCAAGCAACAAGAGTTAACCATTGTGTTATCATGCATACTAACAGGCATAAATATTGAGGCATATTTACTTAGATGCGTAGATAAACTACATTATTTGGACCATGATGTCAGGGACACAAATAAATTCCCAGAGTTCATGCAACAGGTATACTTAGAAAGAAGATGGTTGAACACGACAGGAGTTCCCATAATGGAACATAAACAATGGATACAAGGGTTATATAACATAGGCATCATGAACCTATTGGAGATACCTCACTTTGGAAAAGGAAAGGATGTAAACAACTGTGTCAAGAAGTTACTGGAAGTAGTACATCGAGGTATTTTGTGGTTGGATACACAATTTTCCATAGACGTTGATTTGATAGCAAAAATAACAACTCTTGCCACCAATGGTGAGCCACCTGCACCATACCTAGATGACAAGACCAAGGAGAAATATTTGGAAGAAGAAATGAAGTAGACCTATTAGATAGAGAGAGGATGCATAGGGATCATCATCAATAGGATCAGTGAACCAGCAACAAGGCTCGCAACCAAATTTATGGCATGTAAATTACTTAGGAAGGTCACAAGGAGGAAGTGTTAGCAGGCCTAATATCAGCAGTTGTGTAGTGCATGAAGGGTATTGTATTGATTTGGAGCTCATATTTGATTTACTTATTTTTGGATGATTGCAAGGATACCTAGGATGTAGGAATGGATTTCCATTACTCATTTATTATAATATTGATTTCCTTAGTCGGTTGGAAGCACCTGAAATAAACCATGTTTTTTCAGAGAACTGGAATGTGACGCACAATTTAGTATCAATCATTATGGAATACAACCATCGAAAGAGAAAGATAGGACAATACCAGCATTTTCAAGACATATGATATAAGAAAAGGTGGAAGATACATGGAGGATCCCATCAGATGTGGTGGAGGAGCACAAGATGATAGCAAATTTTAAAGCATTGCGACATAATATGTGGATCCAGGATAAATTGAATCTAGATAAGGAGTGGTTTCATATGATATATTGCATCACACCAGAAGAAGTCTTATGGGAAATGAAATACTGGAAATAAGAATGGAAGGTTCCAATAGAGAAACCATTGGACAAGAAACCAGCAAAGGAAAAATAACCAACAGAAGCAATATCCTCACAAAGGAAGGGTGTCCTAGTAGAAAATACAAAAGCACCAACATGGCACATGAAGCCAACATGATGTAGTGAAACAACAAAGAACAAAAATATCCCCAAGCCGGTCACACAGTGGAAATATTGCGCAGAAACTGCTAATGGCTCCACAGAAAGGAAGGAGAACATCCCTCCGTAGGAGGGACAAATATGAGGAAGTATACCAGATATCCTAGGTACAACACATCCCACATAATTAAGGCCACAAAAGAGAACGATTGTTCAGTCAGGTGGAGCGTGGAAGAAAATGAAGGTGCACAAGGCAGTCCTAGAATACACCATAATAGAGGATGATGTATAGATAGTCATGGAGAAAGTAGAAGATCAGGCCATCAAAGAAAAGCATGAAGGCACAACATAATATTAGAAATCAACACAAAACGAGGAGACAATGATACAGATAACAACATTGGCCAATGAGAGTTTTAACCTGACTAAAGACATGTTGCGAATAGATGAGGACTTGGTATAGAAACAACTTAAAGACATGGAACAACTGGAATTGGTATTCGCTAAGATAACAACGAAATCCCTCTATCAATTACAGTTCAATGTTGTGCAAGAAGTACAATTTGGGGCAAGGATGGATGCAAAAAATATGGAGACAACCAGGGAAGCTAAGGAAGTATTGGAGACCATTCTTATAGAGGTACAGATATGACATAAGGAAGAAAAATGATGTGTATATAGATTGGAGCAAAGACTTTAGGAAGTCTTTCAGAAAATTCTGGAGATCAGACTAGTAGGAGAAAGCAGTGTAGAAGAAAAGATAAATAAGATAGTGCAGACAATGGAGGAATATAAACATGAGATAGTAGAGTTGGTTGGGAAGCTGACACCAACCATGCCTCCGGAATTCAGATCTGAAAGGGAGAAATAGGCCATAGAAAAAAATGATCACATTACATTGGAATTCAAATAACTCGTATAAATTTATGAAAGGACCATGCAACTTTGGACAATCATAGAAGAAGATTAATGGATCCAACAATTGGATTAGAAATAAAAAAAGTTGAATGAAAAAATCCAAGATTTGAAGCAATGACAAAATACAATGAGAATATAAAATAGGCTTAAGAGTGTGCAGGAGATGAAAAAATTGCAAGCAGGAGTAAATTCTGCACAAGAGGAGAAGCAAGCATGACAGGATCAGTTGGAGCCCATGCAAGAGAAAGAAGAAAATATGATAGCAGAGTTGGAGACAAAAAAAGGAAAGTTGAAAGAGTTTCATTAAGAAAGAATACAAGTGTTGAAGGATCATGTCACAATGCAGGTCATGGATAACTTGATATAGAAACGTGTGCATGCTAAGAAGAAAGTGGATGAACTAGCAAAAAAGTTCTAGGAGTTGGATAAATCAGTGCAAAAGACACACACTTCTTGAGTGGCTCAAGATGAGCCACAGGTTACTGTTGGGGCCTGTTGGAGCATGCAATTTTGGGATTTAAGAACAGTAAGTGAGGCATAGTGGACCAAAGGACTTAGTGTGTGCTGAGAAATAAGGAAGACCAACGCAAGAAGGGAAAAGGAAGAAGTGCACCGAGAAAGAAGGAATATCATTGTAGAGTCAAAGTAAGGATGAAGACCAACTGTGCGGAAGGAAGTTGCAAAGTGGACAAGTTGAGTCCACTTAGGATTAAGTTTTTTAACACATAATGTAAAGGTTTTAACCCACCTTTTTTAGTATAAATAGAATATGCATAAGGTATATTGAAGTATCCCTTTTGATATGGAAAAGCACCCTTTTGAGTATGAACGTAAGCTTTTGTATTTTCAAGAGATGCATAGATTAGATGAAGTAACCGTTGATTTGTAACTGAGGGCCAGGTCACAAGCTGTGGATATTGCTGTGACATTGTTCCACCTCACATGCACCAATATTAAAACCCTAATGTAATGCGTGCAACACTAATTTTGAAGAAGAATGAATAAAGCAGAAGATCTTTGTGGACGTATCCCAGTGGGGTGAACAATGGTAAAATAATGTGTTGCAATGTGTCTGAATGTTTTTTTTTGTTTTTGCAATTATAAAGGAATGGTTAGATGAATGAATGGGTTTATTTACAACATGCGCTATAATAATAGATGTTATTGAATGGATAAAATNAAGATTCCCTAATTCTATCCTTGTAACTCCTCTTGGATAAGTTTTGGTAGTTCTTCCTATAGGATCCCTTACACTTTTTCTTGTTTTGGCTTGGCTGCAAGAGTACCTTTTACAATACTCTGCAATGTATGCAAATGGCTTCTAATATACATCCCCAAAACTCATGAGGTTTAGTACCTCAATACAGTCATCCCTTATAACCTTCAGGAAGATGGTCCTAACTGTGGTTGTGTCTAAATAAAATTGTGTTGTCTTTTGATAATTGTATAGGAACCTTTCTAGGTAATCCTCCAAACTATACTCCTCGGATTGTTGCATTTTAAATATATCATCCATAGCATATATAGGTCTACAATAATACTGATATTTCTAGAGGAATTTTTCCTACATACCATCCCAAGATAAGACAATATTCTCTCCTAGACTCATAAACCACCTTAATGCTGAGTCTTTAAGTATGGATGGAAAGATTTTTAGTTTTTGTGCACTATCAATATAATTATAAGTCCTACATAGTATATCAAATTCAAACAAAAATGAATCTGTATCTTCTATTAACATACCATGGAAGTGGGGTAGTGATGACAATGGAATATTCTTCATATAAACATCTATGTTAATGTCTAATATTGGGAATACAAATGTGTTTGTTTCATTATTTTCATTCCTCTCTTCATCTTCCATATCTCCAAATAGTATGTTATAGGCTACAGGTGATGTTTCCCCACTAAGTGATGGTTCAACCACTGGGTTGGTTGGGATATCCAATTGTTCCAATACTTTGTGTGTTGCTCCAATGGAAGATTCAACCTCTTCTACCACTACCTTTGTCTCTTTTCCAACTCTTCCTTCTGATTGGGTTTCTAGTACTTCCCTTACCGCTTGTTTTGACATGTTTTCAATATGAACAATAGATTCATATTTAGGACCTTTGGTTGTAATTTCAATTACTACCTTTGAACTCTCCCATTTCATAATTTCTCCTACACAAGAATTAGTTGAATTAGTATGGGGGGGTTTTCTTGATTTTTTTGTAACCTTGGGGGGTTTTCTTGAATTTTCTGCAATTTTGAATGCAATAAATCTGCCTTTTCTATCGCTAGGTCTATGCATAAAAAAGAATATATAAATACTAACTCAACACAAAATTTAACTACTGGAGGTAAGAGGAAAAACTGACTTTTGATAAACCCCACTAAAGTGGGTGTGTGGGATATTCCCTCACATCTTATCGTCTTCTCTCCACCCTCAGGTCATCCTTAAAACCACTCCAAAACCATAAAAACAATCTAATGAAAACATTACCTATTACCATTTACAACTCCCCGACAACGACACCAAAATGTTGGTGTAGTTATATGTTCAATATATTGCAATCATTTAATATGTCAATCCGGTTTCATAATCAATAGAGTTGATGCACTATATGTGTCGATAACAGATAATTTCCTATGTCTTATGAGTATATTCTATGTAATCAAACACTTTTCAAACCAAATACTTTGTTTTCACATTTTTCAAATAACACTCTCCACACAGTTCAAAATTTAGAAAGAAAAAATCATCAACAAGTATATAATATAAAGTTCTTGCCCAGGTGATGGATTTGTTCATTGTTGTCTCATGAAAGGTAAATATGAAATTTGATTCTATCTCCTAGAGAAACTACACTAGCAAAAATTAACACTCTGCATACTTTTAAAAGAACACTCAAACAAGGCTAAAAGAGATACCAGGAAAAGTAAACACTCCATTATATATGCATATAGGGTGAGAGATGGAGGCCTTGATTGTTCCTGTGTTTTCTAGATGCAGTCTAATCAATTCTGGAAGAAAACTATAAGTGTGGTGGAATAATCCATTACATGCTCATGTATGGTGAAGGATGGAGATCCAAATTGTCCCTATATTTTCAAAATAAATAAATAAAACACTACAACATTTAGTCTAGACAAATACTAAAGCATTTAAATCAAATTATTTTTATCACATACTCACACAAAGATGACAAATAATTACTCAGAAATTGTTGCACTCATAAATCTCACATTACACACAAATTCACTCACTCATAATTGTCATGTATCTATATTGTATGCTATCAAGCGTGTCACTGAAACATAACATGAATAAACATAGATGTTTTGATTAAACAAAGAATTATTCTACCCACACACATAGGAAAAAAAATCATATTCACAACTAAATACAAAGAGGCTTACATTGATTGGGTTGGTGGGACCTTGTCGTACCAATAAGACAACTCTTAAAATAAACTTACAGAAGACAAGAATTGGACACACATATATAATTCATGAACTGCAATTATATCATTACTTCATAAAAATAGAGGTACAGTCCATAGTCTTCAAGAACCAATATTATAGCATAACAATGCTTAATTCTATCTATGTGTATGTATATTATCTACAAGGATCTGTCTTTAAGGAGAAGCAACTGTTATAATCAAAGTCTAGAGATAACATAAAATAATTGAATAAATATTACAATTGGATGATATATTGATTTTTAAGGGAATGATTTCATCCTTGTGACATAAAGTGCATGAGTGATTAAATGTATCATGGTTTTCAATGAACAGAAACAAAAAATGACTTAGACCCATAGAGAATAATCTTGTTCAAACATCCAATCCTGCAAAAACAGAAAAGGTAACCGGCATGCACAACTGGAGCACTAGACTGGTGCCAGATGCACACAGTCACATAAATCAGTATCGGATGCACATAGTCATATAAATCGGTATCGGATGGGCTAAGTATTGGTACTGGATGATCACAAATATAGCTACTGGAAGAGATCAAAGATTGATACCAGACAAGTTGAGTACCGGATGGACACTGAAAATAGGTATCATATGAATAGAAGTTGTTGTCATAAAGTCTTCTTAGATCATTGGAAGTAATTAGAGGGATTTAAACACCAAATATTCAATCCAAATCATCAATAAATCATCATAAATCATGATTAATCATAAGTTACCTCATATGTACATAATAATGGCTAAAGACATGTTTGTTGAGGAAAATAGGTGAAGAGAGCATATGTATGATCAAAAATAGGTCATAATATGTGACAAGCTAAGGCAATTGGAGGTGACAAAAAGGAGGCTCAACAATCTTTGGTAGTTAAACACAACATGGTTACTAGACTACCTAACGTTTTTCCTCCAAATGGAGTATGTCAAGGATGTATTCTTAACAACTACCATTGGGATGGGTTTGAAATAAGGAAATCTTGGAGACCAAAGACTCAACTATAAATTTTCCATAGTGATTTGTAATCCTTGAGAAAACCATCATTAGATCGTGTAAGGTAGTTTACCTCCATTAATGACTTTTCCAAGTATACTTTGGTGTATTTATTTAGGAATGATATTTATATCTTTGAAAAGTTCAAGTAATTTTGGGCATTGGCTAAAAACCAATGTAGTTAACCATTGAAATGTTTAAGATCAGATAATAGAGGAGAATATGTAGGTAAGGAATTTGAAAGTGGAAATGTATCTCTTGGAACAAATTTGTACCTTACACACCTCAGTAGAATGACATTATTGAAATAAAGAATTGGAATTTGGTGGAAATGTCATGTTGTGTGCTTTAGGCCAAAAGTCTATCAAGTAAATTTTGAGTAGAAGTTGTATATTGCTCAAACTATTTGTTAAATATAATTTTGACTAAAGTTGGACAAGATGGGACTAGAGTCAGAAAAAATCTAAGAGAAAGAAAAATCTCAATCGAACATATTTGAACCTTTGGATGCGTAGTGTGGGATCATATTCAAAATTATAGAAAGAAGAAAATGGATTCAAAGAGTCATGATTAGATCATAATGGGATACTTTGAAAAGATGAAGGCCTACATGTTATTTGACCCTACTAATAGGGTATCATTTGCAAAATAAAGGTTTTCCTTGATGAGAAGACCCCAAGTATCACTTTGTTGAATTCCTCTTATCTCCTATTTATTAGTGATCCTTTGTAAATCTTAGGTAATTCTAGATCGACTAAATACTTCATACGACCATGAAATGATTCATCAACCTATTTTCATGGATCAACCTACAGTTGAAATTCCATAGTAAAATTAACTACATTATTGGTACCCCTATCTAGTCTACAAATGATGATATTTGTACAAGAACTCCTTCAACTATTGTGGTTATTGTTGGAGAAAGAAATTTTGGGAGTTAATCACGGTAAGCAATGAAGAATAAACCAAAGGAAGTAGCCATGAAAATAAAGAAGGAATACCAATTTGATAGAAGGGAAAAGGAATAAACGTGTCGAGAAAGAAGGAAGATCAGCGCATAGTCAAAGCAATGATTAATACCAACTACACGAAAGGTAGTTGGAAAGTGGACAAGTTGAGTCTGCTTAGGATTAAGGTTTTTTGAGTCATAATGTAAGGGTTTTAACCCACCTTTTTTAGTATAAATAGAAGATGTATGAGGTAGATTGAAGTATCCCTTTTGATAGTGAAAATCGTCCTTTTGAGTATGAACCTAAGTTTTTGTATTTTTGAGAGCTACAGAGCTTAGATGGAGTCCTTGTTGAGTTGTAACAGAGGGTCAGGTCACAAGATATGGAGCTTGGTGAAACGTTGGTCAACCTCACATGCACCAATATTAAAACCCTGATGTAATGCGTGCAATGCTAATTTTGAAGAAGAATGAATAAAGTAGAAGATATTTGTCGATGTAGCCAAGGGGGGGTGAACCACGATAAAATCATGTGTTTCAATGTGTCTGAATGGATTTTTTGTTTCTTCAATTATAAATGAATGGTTAGATGAATGAATGGGTTTATTTACAACCCGCACTAGAAGAATAGATGTTATTGAATGGATAAAATGTTAGATTTGATGAATTTTATGATAGAATATATGTAAAAATAGAAGTAGAAGTAAAAATAACATCCTCAACCCCTTCCATGACTGCAAACATATATGTCATGTAGTCACCGATAAGACATCTCAGGTAAGATTGCATTGTGCACTCTGTGTCTGGTGTAGCATTCTAGTTTACCAGAAGGGTCGATGGTGAAAAGGGTTTTGTTGGAGAACAAAGGTACAACCCAGGTCAACCCATACATCCAAAAAATGGTTTTGTTTTCGGCTGAAACTCAAAAGGACAACTTGGAAGGGGTTTTGGTGAAGAAGATGTAGTGGTAGAAAGGGATTTTCATTCCATGGAATCCTACAAATAAAGATATTGAAATATGGTTGGAGAAAAAGCAGCTAAAGTTCACACAGAAAGATAATAAGGGTTCCAAATATACATTGCGTCAGTACCTGTAGAGGTATGTGTTTACTGATTTTCATGAAGCATATTTTTGTTACTTTACAGATTTATTACAAGAATGGTTATTGAGGTTGAAGGATACCCATCCGACTAATCATATTAGGCTAGTAGAATGGACTATTGATAACATCACACAAGTGGAAAGGGTTAATAATAAATTCACGCTCGTAGTGGATTTTTGGTTCGATAGTATTACTTCAGGGTTTATTACTGAATTTGTAGTAGACATAAAAAAGTTATTGATGCAGAGAAGGATTTCTGGAAGGGACCCAAAGGAAGGTACATTACGTCTATTTAAAAATCTATCAAAATATTATTGTATGATAAATATGTGATGACCATGGAATCGTACAACTATACCACTTTGCGCACATGGGGGAGTTGGGGGAAGAACTAAGGAAGATTTTAGATATGGAGAAGGCTCTGGAGAGTATCCAGAAGAAGGAAGTAATGGAACCCATCATGATGAATGATGAACAAACTAGGGAAATCATAAGGAAAGTAGGTGTGACGCACAACAGATGGCCCTTCCAGTATAAGATGAATAGCAAGAAGAGGGAAGTAGTCGACCAAGAGGGATTGGACATCAACGAGGAAAAGGTAGAGGATATTTGTGCTGCAGGGAAAATTGAGGATATCTTGTGCGCCACATATGAGAGGAAAACCAGAGGTCATGGGTCTGATGCAGAAGAAGGCTCTCCATTCCATATCCGAATTAGTGTGGAACCCACAACCCCATGTGCGACTAAGACATTCGAAGAAGAAAAACTTGTTAAACAACAAGTGATTAGTGGAAGAATAATTTTTGGATGAGGGTCCAATTCAATTAGAAGTAATTCATAAAGTAAGATTCAAGTTTCTACACCACAGAGAGGTGGTAGTACAATAAAATTCACAATGGAAGTTCAATATCCCTCTATTAGGTTACCTGAGTTCCATGGAGAAGGGTTGGAGGACCTAGAGAAGAATATTTTCATTTGTGAAAATATTTGGGAAGACAAGAAGATTAAAAACTAAGATACTAAGGTTGCGTAGTTAGCAACTACACTCAGAGAATGTGCATTAGACTGGTGCATGGGTCTCGCAGTAAATAACCCGACATGAGTGCCTACAACTATCGCGTAAGTAAAAAAGAAGTTGATCAATGAATTTCAGAAGCCAATCTCAGAGGATTAGTTTATGAATGAGATGATAGAGATTAAGAAAAAATAGGAAAATCAGTCTAGGAAGTGGACTAGAAGTTCAAGAGACTAAAAGGTAAGTTAAAATACCCTATTACTGATTTGCAACATAGAAAGTTGTTTGTGAATTCTTTATTTTCACACTTGAATTATCCTTTGAGATAACATAAATTTTAGATCCATGTAGAGGCTTTGCAAGAATCCTTACAGTTAAAGGAAAACTAGTACAAGAATACAAATCCAGCTATGGAAGAGTTCAGACAAGATCTGAATAAATTAACATTCTAGTTGAATCAGAATAAAGAAAAAGAGAAAAAAGAAGATGTTCGGTGTACAATGTGTAGGACAGAAGGCCATAATATGAATTAATGTCCATTATTTGTGCAATATAGTGGAGTGGGTATGCCAAACCCTTTATATTCAGGAGGACCATGGTGTGATATTTTTAAAACACATGGTCATGATCCCTATCATTTCCCCCTAATGCAGAAGTATCAGACAATACCAAAAGCACATTTTGTAATTTTTGCAAGTCAGTTGGACATGAAAACAAGGACTACAAAACTTTGGATATGATGAAGGAGTGGATTTCAGATAAATACATGGTGCAAGATGAACATATGACAGGAAAACATGTGCAGCAGCCACAATATAACAATGCGCATCAACCACCATATAATCCCGCACAATAGTTTGAACCACAACCATAGTATAATGCACAATAGTTTCAAGGGACACAACATTATAATCCCATACAACAGTGCATATCACCACCATAGTACAATAATGTGTATCCGCAATATAATCAAGGACCGAAGTATAATACATTGCACAAAGATGATCAAGGAAACAGAGGAGGATTCAAAGGAGGAGGCCAAAAAGGTATAGGATTTGGAGGAGGTCGAGGACTGATAATGTGTCACAACTTTAAGAAACTTGGATATTATTCCAAGGACTATCCACAACCACCTGCGACAAGTATGTATTTCCACACAGTATAACATGAGACAGAAGATTGATCGTCACTTTTGGTGAAGATACAAGACAAGAGGAACTAGACCAACCAAAAAATCCAATGGATTCCAGTGGAAAACATAGAAGATAACTGTAAGAAGATCAACATCGTTACTAGAGGAGGAGCTAATACAATACGATATGCAACCAAGAAGGATCAGGATCAATACTAGTGGTTCAGGAAGAATACAATGCCTGAACAGAAGTTTGATGTGTGCAAAGAAAATGAGATATTTAAGGAGGCTAGGAAGGAGAATTCGAAGGAAAACATTGTGTTTGATTCAAGAACAAAGACAGTAGATGAGATACCAATGTATGAAATTCCTCCACTTTTTTATCAGACCAACAAAGACAATCCTTCATAGAGAGTAAGTAACTTAAGAAATTTTTTGGGATCTTGTGTAAAGTTTTTGAATGATAAAAACTATTTACAAATATTGAAAATATGTTAGAAAAAAATTCATCCTGCGGAAGAAGGGGTAAAGAAATTGAATCAGGTGTGGAAGAATAGGAGAACAAGTAGAGAATTTAGGTTGAATGCAAACATAGGACACATCAATATGGGGGATATCATACTAGACTTGGGATATTAAGTCAATTTTCTTCCAAAGAAGACCTAGGAAGCTATAAAAGAACCTTAACAGGGGTATTCACCTATTCAATTGAATCTATCAGATCAACACAGAGTGGTTCCAATTGGAAAATTGAAATGAATTCTAGTAGATCTAGATGGTGTGCACACAATGGAAGACATTGAAATCATTGACATAGTAGATAATACTTCTCCATATCTATCTTTTTTGGGTCTGGATTGGGATTTTGATAACCATTCTATTATCAATTTGAATGCAAGGAAGATGATATCTGAATTTGGAGAATAAACAGTTATTGTGTCATTGGAACCCTCAGAAGGAGGAAGGATTGTGGAGCCTGCAAAATATAATATTCTTACAGAAGATGTGAATCAGCTATACAGAATTACCGTAGGCTAAGAATATTATATCAACCCAACTGCAGATGGCATGCTCAGTTGGAGGATTATTAGTTCTTGTGCTTTAGAATCTGACACAAGATTGGAAAATTTGCAACAATGACACCAGAAGATGTAACAGAATGATGCGTGCACTGAGATGGATTGGTTCAGAGGTAAGAGACTCTCCTACTTTTTATGGTTTGAATGAATTAGAATATTTTTTTATGAAGTTTGACTTAGAAGTAGTACAAAGTCATATATTACCAATATTAGATATTTCTTTGAAAGCTACACCTTCCCGTTGGTGGTGTACACAGAAGGAGAAGATCAACAATTGGTTTCAGTGAAAAAGGTTACTGCACATAAAATATAACACAGAGCATGATCATAGATATTAGGAGAAATACGATGGAATTGGAAAACCTACAGAATATGTGGATAGGTGCATTGTTCAATGGATATTAGTACCACCAGAAGAATGTCCACAAAATTTTATTCACACATTAGAAAGAATTCCAAAGAATTGGTACAGAGAACATGAACAAGGCAAAGAAACTACAAACTGAGAAGAGATACAAAAGAATTTGATAATTACATTTTCCTTTGATCATGAAAGTCTAGAGATAGATATAGCATTGAAGGTGGTAAGAGAAAAAATATTTTAAGAACCATAATTTGAAATAATCCCAACATATCATAAGAAGAATAGAAAGAGAGTGAAACAATTGCTACATTGTTATCATGTCATAGAAGAAGAAGATCCAACAGAGGATAACCCGCGCAATATCTAGGTCTCATAAGTTGAAGGAGAAAGGGAAATATAAGGTCCAAAGCTCGATTCAAAATAGTATGCTCCACCATTAAATATCAAGAAGGTAAACATTGGAACTGTAGAAAACCCTAAGATTGCCAACATTGGAGATTATTGGGATAATCAAATAGTAGAAAGAAATATGAAATTACTGCACAAATACAATGACTTATTCCCAGAGAAATTATTAGAAATGAGGATTAGAAGGAGAACTAGGAGAGATGAATATCCCATTGAAGCCATAATACATACCTATAATACATATACCTTACATATTGAATCCAATATACAAAGAGAAAGTAAAGGAAGAAATTAACAAGATGTTGGAAGTTGGTGTCATAGAACCTATGGAAGAGTCATAATGGATCAGTCCTATGGTGGTGCAAGAAAATAAGCAAGAAGGGATCAGTATTTTTGTATATTTGAGAAAATTGAATGATGCTTTCCTACATGATCCTTTTCCTACCCCATTTATAGACGAAGTTTTAGAGAATGTAGGAGGTCAAGAACCTTATTCTTTTATATATGGGTTTTCGAGATATCACCAGGTAAGGATTACCCCAAAAGGAATACATAAGACTACATTTTCTATAAAATGGGGGTCATTTCAGTATACAGTCATGCCATTTGGGCTAAAGAAAGCACCAACCATTTTTTCAAGAGTAGTAGTAGCAGATTTTAAGGACTTTATTCATAACTTTTTGGAGGTTCACTTGGAAGATTAGATAGTGTTTAGCATACTGAAGGATCGTGTTGTAGTACTAATATTAATGTTAGGCAGATGTAGACAATATCAAATATCATTGAATATTAATAAATGTATTTTCAATGCACCTTTTGGTATTTTGTTAGGGCATGTGGTGTGTAAACAAGGTCTGTTGGTTGATCTTGCTAAAATTTTTGTCATAGTTAACTTACCACCACCAAATTATGTGCATTATTTGAAGAGTCCACTGGGTCATACAGGATATTATAGAAAGATCATAAGGGGATATGCACAGATTACTATGCCAATGGAGAAATTGTTGAATAAAAACACTAAGTATCAGTGGAATGATGAATGAAAACAAAGTTTGGATATTTTGAAGGAGAATATGGTTACTGCGTCGATTTTAGTGTTTTCAGACTGGGAAAAATAATTTCATGTGCATGTAGATGCATCTGCAATAGCATTGGGAGAAGTATTGACACAACTAGGAGAAGGTGATATAGATCACCTTATTTTATTTTCCAATAGAAACTTATCATATTCAGAACATAACTATAACACTACAAAAAGAGAAGGATTATCTATGGTGTATGCTTTGTAGAAATACACACATTACTTGTTAGGGAAACATTTCAAGATTTTTACATATCATTAAGCTCTGAGATATTTATTCAATAAGACAATGTTGGGGGGAAGGATATGCTTATGGATATTGTTGTTCTAAGAAATTGATTTTGAAGTTTTGGTGAAGCCTAGAATATTGAATGCAAGACCATATCACTTATCCAAGATAACTAATGGAGAAGAACCTCGTAACTTGGAATACAACTTTCCAGATGCACAATTTTTTCAATACATATAGTTGATGAGTATTTTCCTGACATTATTGAGTTTTTGAGTACAATATTTGCACCAAGAGAATTTACTACTGCGCAAAAGAAATATTTGGTGGTCAGAGCTGCATATTATCAGTTAATTATAGGCCATTTATACAAATTTGGCGTAGATAACGTCTTAAGAAGATGTGTGATGGATAATTAAAGGCCTATAATTTTAGTAGAGGTGCATGAAGGGATTGTTCGAGGACACTATGCAGGAAAAGCTATCATGCATAATGTATTTCACATAGGATTATCGTGGCCAACAATTCACAAGAATTCAAAAGAATATTGTAATAAATGTGATGTGTGTCAAAGAGTTGGGAAGCCATCCAGGAGGGATGATATACCATTAAGACCTTAAGTGACCTTACAAGTATTTGATAAGTGGGAAATAAATTTTGTAGGTCCAATTAACCCATGAGCAAGAATATCAGGAGCAAGATATATTATTACAGTGATGAAATACTTAATCAGATGGGTTGAGGCAACAACAGTAAAGGATTATAGTGCAAAGAATGAAACACGCTTTCTATTTGAAAATGTAGTGACAAGGTTTGGATGTCCAAGAATATTGATAAGCAACTGGGGGACTCACTTCATCAATAGTACAATTGCAGAAATTATGGAATAATTTGAGATATATCATCATAAAATCACTCCTTATCATCCTCAAGAAAATAGAACAGTGTAAGCCTTCAATAAGATTTTAGAGAATGCATTAAAAAATATTTGTAATGTAAACATATATGATTGGGATTTGAAGGTACCAACAATACTATGGGCTTACAGGACTGCATGAAAAAAGTTAACAAGGCATGCACCCTTTAGATTAGTGTATAGACAGGAAGCAGTAGTTCCCTTATATTATTTGATACCAAGTTTGTGCATTGCAGTTATTACAAAATTGAGACAAAGGGGTGCAATATAGGAAATATTGGCTCAAATGATGGAATTATAAGAAGAAAGAATCATGGTAGGTTTCCAATATGAGGTACATAAATCAAAGGATAAAGCATGGCATGGCAGACACATTAAGAAGAAGAACTTCAAAATTGGAGATCTAGTTCTCCTTTATGACAATAAATATCTGCATCATCCATGGAAGCTTAGAATGCATTGGATATGACCATATTAGATAAATTATGTCACAAATGGATATTTTGTATAGTTGTAGGATTTAGAGGGAAAGGAAGTTCAAGGACTAGTGAATGGTAGTCGACTAAAACTATATAGGGACAGTTGACCCAATATCCCTCATTAGTTGCAACGCAACAAGTAGACTTGTACATATTGTAAATAGTAGGAGTTAAAAGAAGAAAAAGGAAGAGAAAAGTAGAAAACTGAAGAAAAAGACAAAAATAAGTAGTTCGAGGAATAAGTGATAGACATATAATTAAGAATGATAATGCGCATCATAAAGAAAGCCATGGTGACAAGGATAAGAAGATATTGTATTTAGGATATGTACGACAGAAGGAAATACCAGTGAACCAAAGATATATCAAAGTAGACAATACAGTGCACTGGGAAAATGAAATAGTCGGGAAACAAAAAACCAGTCACTTGGAAAAAAGAGGCACAAAATCAACATTCATGAACTGTGCTCGTTAATATTTAAAACATTTATGACAGTTAATGTTGTGTGCTTAGAAATATTTGGATCATTTATGGCCGCACTTTAGAAGGAAAATTATAGTTCGACAAGACATATTGTGAATTCGAGGGAATGCAGAACTACAGAGCAAAGAGTGAATAGGGGATTTAACAGGCTGATGGTGAGATTTTAGAAGTAAAAATACTTAGATTATAAAAAAATAGTGCCACCCTTGGAGCACCCAGCCAAATGATAAGGAGAACCCATAGAAACAATAAGTCATCGACAGAGCCAATAGTGGAGGCCGAAAACCCTATGCAGACGAAGCGAGTAGCGATTGTGGATGCCATTCCTTCCCCAGAACTGACGATCCCTACACTGGTCGAAGAGAAAACAAAATAGATGCATATTGATCCACCAAACACAATAGTAGAGACAAACCTGACGTAGGAAATAGTTACTCCCACAAAGGAAACATATGAGGAAAGTACTAAGTCTAACGATCCAAGGACTTAAGTTGATGTAGAACCAACACAATAGGAACAAACACTAGTAGCAGAGATGCCAGTGCAGCAGGAGTCTAATGGAGAGGAGGAAGAGGAAGAACAAATGTACCAAGAGGAAGGGCCCTCAATCATGCCAGTAAAAGGGAAAGGAAAACAACTAGTCCATATATCCCCATGCAAGCAACAAGAGTTAACCATTGTGTTATCATGCATACTAACAGGCATAAATATTGAGGCATATTTACTTAGATGCGTAGATAAACTACATTATTTGGACCATGATGTCAGGGACACAAATAAATTCCCAGAGTTCATGCAACAGGTATACTTAGAAAGAAGATGGTTGAACACGACAGGAGTTCCCATAATGGAACATAAACAATGGATACAAGGGTTATATAACATAGGCATCATGAACCTATTGGAGATACCTCACTTTGGAAAAGGAAAGGATGTAAACAACTGTGTCAAGAAGTTACTGGAAGTAGTACATCGAGGTATTTTGTGGTTGGATACACAATTTTCCATAGACGTTGATTTGATAGCAAAAATAACAACTCTTGCCACCAATGGTGAGCCACCTGCACCATACCTAGATGACAAGACCAAGGAGAAATATTTGGAAGAAGAAATGAAGTAGACCTATTAGATAGAGAGAGGATGCATAGGGATCATCATCAATAGGATCAGTGAACCAGCAACAAGGCTCGCAACCAAATTTATGGCATGTAAATTACTTAGGAAGGTCACAAGGAGGAAGTGTTAGCAGGCCTAATATCAGCAGTTGTGTAGTGCATGAAGGGTATTGTATTGATTTGGAGCTCATATTTGATTTACTTATTTTTGGATGATTGCAAGGATACCTAGGATGTAGGAATGGATTTCCATTACTCATTTATTATAATATTGATTTCCTTAGTCGGTTGGAAGCACCTGAAATAAACCATGTTTTTTCAGAGAACTGGAATGTGACGCACAATTTAGTATCAATCATTATGGAATACAACCATCGAAAGAGAAAGATAGGACAATACCAGCATTTTCAAGACATATGATATAAGAAAAGGTGGAAGATACATGGAGGATCCCATCAGATGTGGTGGAGGAGCACAAGATGATAGCAAATTTTAAAGCATTGCGACATAATATGTGGATCCAGGATAAATTGAATCTAGATAAGGAGTGGTTTCATATGATATATTGCATCACACCAGAAGAAGTCTTATGGGAAATGAAATACTGGAAATAAGAATGGAAGGTTCCAATAGAGAAACCATTGGACAAGAAACCAGCAAAGGAAAAATAACCAACAGAAGCAATATCCTCACAAAGGAAGGGTGTCCTAGTAGAAAATACAAAAGCACCAACATGGCACATGAAGCCAACATGATGTAGTGAAACAACAAAGAACAAAAATATCCCCAAGCCGGTCACACAGTGGAAATATTGCGCAGAAACTGCTAATGGCTCCACAGAAAGGAAGGAGAACATCCCTCCGTAGGAGGGACAAATATGAGGAAGTATACCAGATATCCTAGGTACAACACATCCCACATAATTAAGGCCACAAAAGAGAACGATTGTTCAGTCAGGTGGAGCGTGGAAGAAAATGAAGGTGCACAAGGCAGTCCTAGAATACACCATAATAGAGGATGATGTATAGATAGTCATGGAGAAAGTAGAAGATCAGGCCATCAAAGAAAAGCATGAAGGCACAACATAATATTAGAAATCAACACAAAACGAGGAGACAATGATACAGATAACAACATTGGCCAATGAGAGTTTTAACCTGACTAAAGACATGTTGCGAATAGATGAGGACTTGGTATAGAAACAACTTAAAGACATGGAACAACTGGAATTGGTATTCGCTAAGATAACAACGAAATCCCTCTATCAATTACAGTTCAATGTTGTGCAAGAAGTACAATTTGGGGCAAGGATGGATGCAAAAAATATGGAGACAACCAGGGAAGCTAAGGAAGTATTGGAGACCATTCTTATAGAGGTACAGATATGACATAAGGAAGAAAAATGATGTGTATATAGATTGGAGCAAAGACTTTAGGAAGTCTTTCAGAAAATTCTGGAGATCAGACTAGTAGGAGAAAGCAGTGTAGAAGAAAAGATAAATAAGATAGTGCAGACAATGGAGGAATATAAACATGAGATAGTAGAGTTGGTTGGGAAGCTGACACCAACCATGCCTCCGGAATTCAGATCTGAAAGGGAGAAATAGGCCATAGAAAAAAATGATCACATTACATTGGAATTCAAATAACTCGTATAAATTTATGAAAGGACCATGCAACTTTGGACAATCATAGAAGAAGATTAATGGATCCAACAATTGGATTAGAAATAAAAAAAGTTGAATGAAAAAATCCAAGATTTGAAGCAATGACAAAATACAATGAGAATATAAAATAGGCTTAAGAGTGTGCAGGAGATGAAAAAATTGCAAGCAGGAGTAAATTCTGCACAAGAGGAGAAGCAAGCATGACAGGATCAGTTGGAGCCCATGCAAGAGAAAGAAGAAAATATGATAGCAGAGTTGGAGACAAAAAAAGGAAAGTTGAAAGAGTTTCATTAAGAAAGAATACAAGTGTTGAAGGATCATGTCACAATGCAGGTCATGGATAACTTGATATAGAAACGTGTGCATGCTAAGAAGAAAGTGGATGAACTAGCAAAAAAGTTCTAGGAGTTGGATAAATCAGTGCAAAAGACACACACTTCTTGAGTGGCTCAAGATGAGCCACAGGTTACTGTTGGGGCCTGTTGGAGCATGCAATTTTGGGATTTAAGAACAGTAAGTGAGGCATAGTGGACCAAAGGACTTAGTGTGTGCTGAGAAATAAGGAAGACCAACGCAAGAAGGGAAAAGGAAGAAGTGCACCGAGAAAGAAGGAATATCATTGTAGAGTCAAAGTAAGGATGAAGACCAACTGTGCGGAAGGAAGTTGCAAAGTGGACAAGTTGAGTCCACTTAGGATTAAGTTTTTTAACACATAATGTAAAGGTTTTAACCCACCTTTTTTAGTATAAATAGAATATGCATAAGGTATATTGAAGTATCCCTTTTGATATGGAAAAGCACCCTTTTGAGTATGAACGTAAGCTTTTGTATTTTCAAGAGATGCATAGATTAGATGAAGTAACCGTTGATTTGTAACTGAGGGCCAGGTCACAAGCTGTGGATATTGCTGTGACATTGTTCCACCTCACATGCACCAATATTAAAACCCTAATGTAATGCGTGCAACACTAATTTTGAAGAAGAATGAATAAAGCAGAAGATCTTTGTGGACGTATCCCAGTGGGGTGAACAATGGTAAAATAATGTGTTGCAATGTGTCTGAATGTTTTTTTTTGTTTTTGCAATTATAAAGGAATGGTTAGATGAATGAATGGGTTTATTTACAACATGCGCTATAATAATAGATGTTATTGAATGGATAAAATGGTATATCTGATGAATGTTATGATAAAATATATGTTAAAATAGAAGTTGAAGTAAAAATAACATCCCTAATCCCTTCCATGACTGAATAAATCCACTTCCTGCAGTCACCCATAATCCATCTCCGGTGAGACGTCGTTGTTCACTCTATGTGCAGTGTAGCCTTCTAGTTTACTATAAGGGTCGATGGTGAAAAGGGGTTTGTTTGAGAACTAAGGTAGAACTCGGTTCAACCCATACATCCAACAATTATCCTTACTAGAGGGGTGACCAAGATGATTAAATCTATTGAATCTTATAAAGAGATATTAGTGACTCAATAAAAATGAAGGTTAGAAACAATATGGAAGTGTTTCTCTAATGACACATATGCTAGAGGCATGTGATTCAGAGATATATGAAGATACACATGGTCAACCTTAATGGGAGAATGTTATGGCTAATGAGTAACATTTCTTAATAAAGAATGAGACATGGTATTTAATTCCCTCACCAAAAGGAAATAATGTAATAAAATTTTGATGTGTTATTTAGAGAAGAAAGAACTATTGAAAGGCATAAGGATTGTTTGGTAGCTAAGGGTTTTCTCAGCAAAAAGGCATCAACTCTATTGAGACCATTGTCTTAGTTGCAATGTTGAACTATTTTCAACTACATTTTTCACTTTTTTATCACTATGGTTGGGATGTACATCATATGGATGTCTAAATGGAATTTTTACATGGCAATCTTGCTAAATAGAATTATATGGAGAAACCCCCTATTCTTGAAAAAGATGGTAGTTTTGTATGCTAAGTGAAGAAATATTTTAATGGTTTGGAATAAGCTACCAAGAGATGGTATGAGAAGATTGACCAATTTTTTCTTAATATCAGTTTCAAATCATGTGAATCAAATCATTGTATCTATGTATTACATCCAAATAGCGAAAAAATAGTTATTGCATTGTATGTGGATAACCTAGTCTTTACTAGAAGTAATGTTAATTTAAGTTTTGGTTTGATGAAACATTTAATATATATATATGAAATAAATGACCTTGGTTTATTTCATTTCTCTTTGGGCATCCAAGTCCTACAAATGGATGATGGTACCTTTTTTTGTCAACCTAAATATGTGTTGAATATTTTATAGAAATTCAGAATGTAAGAATATAAGCCATGTGCTACACCTTACCAGTCAAGAGTGAATCTAACCAAGGAGTGTGATTCTCCAAAATTTGATGCTATGTACTTTATCAACATATTTTCAATATATTTATTTATTTAATTCACAACTGACCTAATATTTCATTTGTTGTAAGTCTCGTTTATCAGTTTACACAAGATATATGATAAAGTCACCATAAAGTTGCAAAGGGATTGACTCATTATATCAAGGGAACTTATTGACTTGGTATGAAGTATTGTAGTGACAAAATAAATAAATTAGCTAGTTACACCAACTCAAATTGAGATAGATATGAAAACGATAGGAAGTATGTATTTGTTTATGTGTTTCAAATTGTATCTAAACCCATTGTTGGTCTTATAAAAAATAGAATGTTTTTTCTTTATCAACCACATAAGAAAAATATCATGGTGTAGTGCACTTTACCATAGAGGCCATGTTGATTTGACATCTCATGTGTGAATTTAGTTTTCTAGAAAACTCATTGACTATGGCATATTGTGAAAATTAAAATGCGATATAGGTTTAATAAAATATTGTTTTACATAGCAAAATTGAGCATGTAAAACTCCATTCTCATTATTTGAGACATTTAGTACAAGCAATTGTTTTGAATAATTTTTTTTTATAGAATATATGATTAAGTTATTGATATATTTATGAAGTCTCTCTCAGAAGCTAAGATTGTGAAACTTTGGGCTATTCTTTGGATTTAGGAAGATATAATTATGGAGGGTGTATAAAAGTAATTCCACTTCCTCAATCTTTATAGCATTCTACAAATGGGTGGGGGTTTTACAAGAGTAGGCTATGTAGGTTCATCACACTTTTGGATCTTCTAGAGAACATCAATTGATAGTTGAGATTAAATTAGAATATTTGAGTGAGTGGTCTACTAAGAAACCAATTAGATAATTGACTAAGCATTCAACTAGTGGGGAAGTTAAAATAGAAAAGTTGAATTATGCATAGAATAAGGAAGAAACTAAGAAGTTTGTTATGTGACCTAAAGAATCTATGTGGACCTCATCTTCTTCACTTCAAGGGAGTTGGTTACATCTTGGTCACATATAAGATGACTCTATGGCTCAATCTAAACTACAAGAAGTGAACATAAAAAAATATTTTAGTCTCTTACACTGTTATGTATGGTGTGCTATATTCAATTATGCTTAAGTACTATAATTTTAGACACCACCACTCACTTGGAATACTAACTCTTTGATATACCTAATCCTCTAATCTTCAAACATTTCTCACCAAAAGTTTCTCACCAGTGAACAAAGTTCTATCACAATGTTTTGGGTGTGATTAAAAAAAAATTAAAATCCAAACAAAGAAATTCCAATTCCCTATATTGTTTGGATGCACATGTCAAACAAAGAATCATTTTATATAAATTCAAGAAAACTTGAATTTCAATTCTCTATATTGTTTGGATGCACATGTCAAACAAAGAATCATCTTTATAGAAATTCAAGAAAACTTGATACTATGTAAATATACTTTGACTAGAACAACAAATATCCACGTTTGCATTTATTCTTTTAAGGCAATCATCTTTATAGAAATTCAAGAAAACGTGATACTATGTAAATATACTTTGACTAGAACAACAAATATCCAAGTTTGCATTTATTCTTTTAAGGCGACGTTGCTATTATGTGTGTTGCTACATTATACAAATTAATATTTTGATTTATATGTAAAACTTATTGATTATGTCTTGCATAGATATGATATGAGGATTTTAAAAATGCACATTAAAAAAAAAAAATAGAATGTAAATTTTCTTGGGATTAATTCAACTTATAAATAATTGAACCACTTATGCTATCCCAATTTTGTGAATTGTCCCTATATATATATATATTCTTTATTTTTTAATTTTTAATTTTTAATTTTTAATGTCAATCTTAAAAACTCATTATTATATACTTTTAACTATTTCAATTTCACCCTAATTGAATACATTATTAAATGTATTTAAGCATTTTACTAATTAATATATTGGAGCATTTAATATTTAAAGTGATTTTCTATGAAATAAATTTAATATTCTTTAATTTTTAATGTCAATCTTAAAAACCCATTATTATATACTTCTAACTATTTCGATTTCACTCTAATTGAATTAAATGTATTTAAGCATTTTACTAATTAATAAGCATTTAATATTTAAAAAATGATTTTCTATGAAATAACTATGGAAAGTGTCAACTAATCATATGGATGTATGAATAAAATATTAACTAAAAATAGAATGTGCATGCATGCATATTATAGTGAATAATTTTTGTAACTGGTGGATCAGGTTGTAATCAATTTGTCTAATTGTCTAATAAATATTGTATTTCTAGAACACACGTAGAGGTGTGGGTGTAGCAATGTAGTGCAAAGCAGTGTGTGGGAAGAGAGTAAGAGGATGGATGTCAGCTTGTTTTTGGTTGCTGTAATTCTCCCTTGAATAATAAGAATATTGATTATCATTTCCCCATGGTTTTTTCCCTTAAAAAGGTTTTTCCGCGTAAAAATTGTGTTCAATTGATGTGATTGCTATGTCTTGTTTTCTTTTCTATTAAAATATATCTTTGTTTATGCTTCCACTACCTAAAAAGTTGTATCAAAGCTCAAATTTGAAAGATGAGAGCATAGGAGAAGAGAATCTAGTCGTTCAATATCAGAGCTATGGTTTTTTGGAGCAAAGAAATATTCAAGCCATAGTTTTTTTATTGAAGATGTTGAATACAAAGGAGAATTAGTTGTGTCCCTAATGCTCTCTGAGCTCAGTTACATGAGAATTGATGCTCCCCACATTTGTGAAATTGAAAATTCCAAGGGACTTACGCTCCCCAAGACGTACATAGGGAACGTTGCCTAATGCTCCCCCAATCATACAAAGGGAGAATTGAAATCAAAATTTATGAGGGATTGATGCTCCCTAGGACATACATAGGGAGTGTTTCCTAACACTCCCCCAACCATGCAAAATGAACATTCAAATCAAAATTTCCAAGGGACTTTTGCTCCCCAAGACATACATAGGCATCATTTTCTAATGCTCTACCAATGATACGAAGGGAGTTTTGATTCCTTGACTGACATTCTGTAGGCTATACAAGGGGAGAGTTAGTTACATAAAGCATTTGTGCTAATGGAAAAAGTGAAGAGTTCAAAGTTTGAGGTGGATAAATTCAACGAAAAGAAAAATTTTGAGTTGTGGAATCTCAAGATGTGAGATATAATTGTGCAAGAAGGATTGATAAATCCATTGGCAGGTAAGACCAAGAAACTGAAAAATCATGATAGATGAGGAATGGGAAGATGTAGATGCAATAGCTCTTAGTAACATTCATCTTTGTCTGACAGATGAAGTTTTCTTTAACATCCTTGGAGAGGAGACAACAACATGCTTGTGGAACATACTCAAAAGTATTTATATGACAAAGTCCTTGATGGAAAAAATCTTCTTGAAGAGGAAGTTAGGTTGATGGAAAAATATATTACGAATGAAATAAGGTATGAAAATTGTCGATCATTTAGATATTTTCAATACAGGTTGATTTGTCAATTAACTAGTATTGATGTAAAATATGAAAATGAGGACAAAGAATTCATGCTACTATGTTCATTACCTAAATCTTGGGATCATGTGGTAACATCTATGTGGTTTAGCACAACAAACACCATTGATTATGATACTAGTTTGGGAGCTCTGTTGGATGATGAAATGAGGAGAAGATCTGTTAAGCCCTAATATTGTCTCATTACCCCTTAATTAGGGCATATTGCATTAGTAATGTTATTTTATTTATGTCAGCTTTATTCCATTAGTTGTAATTATACCTCCTAGTCTTCTATATATACCAAGGAGAGATTTTCATTTGGAATCCTCTTGTACTTGAACATTTAAGTGGGGTAAAAGGAGGTTTCCCCCTCGAAGAGGCTTATTATCTGAAATTATCTCTTTTTCAAGGAGTTGAGTACTTTTTCTGAGATTTTTCTATGCTATATTGATATTTGGTTCTTAACATATGGTATCAGAGCTCAAGGTCTTCGGGTTTTGCTGCTACATCTAAGACACCTTGGAATTTTCACTATAACTTTTTTCCTATAGCGTTTCATAAGGAATGGCTTGGAGGATATTTAGTATATGGATAAAGGTACGTTGGGTTAAAATTTTAGCTCCTGAGGCCTTATACTTTCGGAGATACATCCTATAAAAGATAGGGTTCTGGAATCATCCTGAACTTAGTCATTGCAGAATTTTCGTTGTAAAACATTTTATGTAACGTTTCATACCTTGAACTTCAGAGACTATTCACAAAAATTAGTAAGGTATCTGTGGTAACAAGTTCAGATTATGGGTCATCTTAAATTTGTATATAACCCCTGTGGAAGATAGGGTATCTGACTAGTCCTATTGACTAGTCTCAAGAATGTGTTCTAGGTAAAACAATCATAAATTATTCCTAGAGTATCCAAATTGAGTGGGACT
>JZKD02S1601508.1:95583-108649 GCA_000966675.3 Picea glauca | reverse complement strand
CAATCCTTAGTATTGGAGCACTTGTTAATAACTGTTTCAAGTGTTGGAAACTCTTTTCAAAATCCAATTTCCATTGAAACTTCACACCCTTTCTTTGCAAGGAAGTGATTGGGTGTGCAATCTTTGAGAATCCTTCAATAAATATCCTATAGTATCATGCAAGGCCCATGAATGATCTGACCTCTATCACATTCTTCGGCGCTAACCATTTTCTAATGGCTTCTATCTTCTCAGGATCCACTACTATCCCATCCTTTCAAATGATATGCCCCAAATAATGGATTTGCTTCTGATAAAATGAGCACTTGCTCAACTTGCCATACAACTGATACTCCCTTAATACATGCAACACCATCCTCAAATGATGTTCATGCTCTTCTTATGACTTGGAATACATAATAATTTCATCCAAAAAGACAATGACAAACTTGTCTAAATATTCTCGGAAAACACCATTCATTAAGCACATGAAAATAGTTGGTGCATTTGACAACCCAAATGACACCGTTATGAACTCATAATGACCATAACTTGTTCTGAAGGAGGTCTTGCTAATATATTCCTCTTTAATACTTACCTGATGGTATCCTGACCTGAGATCTATCTTTGAAAATATCTTTGCATCCTTCAATTAATCAAAAAAATCATCAATCCTTAGCAGAGGATACTTGTTCTTAACAATCACTTTATTCAACTGTGTGAAATCAATACACAATCTTAATGTTCCATATTTCTTCTTCACAAACAAGACTGGGGCACCCCAAGGTGACACACTTGGGCGTATATACACCATCTTCAGAAATTATTCAAGCTGCATTTGCAACTCCTTCAGCTCTGGTGTACTCATTCTATAAGGAGTATTTGATACTAGAGCTTCTCTCGGCATTAAATTTATAAAAAAATCAATATCGCTCTTTGTGGGTAGTCCTAGTAACTCCCTCAACACATATTCAAATTTTTCCAAGACTCCATAATATTCCAAATTTGGAACCTTATCTTTAGGTTTCTCTTCCATATGTGCTGCAAATATTTGACACCCTTTTCTGTAACATTTCTTCAGCTGCAATGCTGAAATTTCTCGGATGGTTACTTCCCTGGGAATTCCTTGCACCTTCCTTAGGGTCCCTTCCTCATCCAATCAAGTAAAGGTCTTGTTATGGCAGTCTAGGATGGCATGATGTTGGTCCAACCAATCCATCCCAATTAGACAGTCATAGGAACCTAAAGGAAAGATGTTCAAATCTTCCCTGGTGTTCAATCCATTCATGTCCATAAGACATGACTTAACCATCTCATTAATGTTTCTTTTGGATCCTGTAGCTAGCTGAACCAACCAAGATTTCCCATTATTTCTTCTTGGAAAATGAAAAATTTCCACCATCTTAGGATCTATATAAATATGACTAGCTCCTGAATCAATTAAAATAGAAATGGTTTGGTTGTTGATCATACCTTTCAATTCAATCATATGTGACTGATACTCTAGTTTCTTGTTGTCCAGGGATGCATAGATTCTTGGTACATTGATTCCCATGTCCTCCATTGTTTCATCTTGTTGTACATTGTGAACAGTCCTCCCTTTTTCACCTCTATGAGGACAATCTCTGAACATGTGATCTCCTTTACAACCCCAAAATTGAATAGGTGGATGCCTTGGCCTTTAACCCCCTGTTTCAATCGCTCTGGGATCTCTAGGACTTTGTTGTCCCTGTGGATTATTTCTGAAGAATGGTGACTTAGCTCCCTTCTTCCTCTGATCCATCTTGAACTTCGTTTTGTCTTCTCAAGCTTTTTTGAAAGTTGACCTTATTTTTTGTTGATCATATAGGCACTTATCTCGCCTTATGGTCTCCTCCAATGTCCTTAGATCATCATACTTTATTTTTTCACCGATGAATGTTGGAAATCCACTCAAATACCTTTGAATCTTAACTGTCTCATCCTTGATGAAAGAGACATACTTCAGTAGTTCTAGATACCTTCTCTCGTATTCATCTATTGTCATACTCCCAAGCTTGAGTTCAAATAAATATTTCATTTTCTTGTTATAGTATCTCTTAGTCAAGTATTTCTTCTCAAAATACTTCTTGAATTCGCTCCAAGTAACACTTTTCTCTTTAATGTGTTTCACATGCACAAGATGATCCCACCACATGTATGCCTTTCCCTTGAGTTGATAGATAGAAATTCTACCTTCTGCATGGGAAGAATAATTATGCAATTGAAAATACTTTCTCATGCCCAACAAACATGTCTTTGCATCGTCATCTTTCTTGTGCTCACCATCAAATGTAGGAGGTTTGATTTTGTTCATTTCTCCTCATAGCTCATCCACCCCAGACCCCTTATGCTTCCTGATAGGGGATGGACTCGAGCTACTATGTTATCTCTTATCGTAATTACTCAGGGAGTGGTGGTGATGTTTGCTAACACTTCTTTCTTTTCTTTTCTCATCAGAAGTCCTGTGACTTCCTGATTTGCTTGAGCCACTCTCCTTATCCAATTTCTTTTATATTTGGTTCAAGCTCTGCAATAACTTCATGTTGAAGCCATCCTTCTACTCCTTGGCTCTCATAACCCTTTCATTATCAGTTTTATGGCTTTGGACATCCTTCTGCAAAATTTTTATGGTCTCTGCCATATTCATGTTTTCATCCCTTCCTTCTCCATGTCCATTGGAGTTTGTTCCTTCAATGCCCAAATGGATATCCATCCCTCTAATATCATCCTCCTGACTATAAGTCCCATGTGCCTCTTCCATTCCTCTAGAATATATGTTTATTTTGATCTGATCTAGTTGTTGTTAACTCTAGAAAATGAGCAACCAACAAAACTTTCACACGCTAACTGTTTCAACAATTTCATGAAAATATTAACCATTCTGGTTCAATAATATATATCAGAATTCTTTCTTCTGATTTCTTCAAACATTGAATGCCCAAATAAATTTTATGGGTGGATAATTATTTTCCACTTTCCATCACCTTTTCAATGCCTTCTCCCACACTCAATTCTGAGTCTTGAGAAGAAAGTTATGGTTATTAGAAATTTGCCCATTAATTTTTTTGTTCATTTTTCAACTTGACGCAACTTTGTGTTGTAAATATGCATTTTTTCACCTAATCCTTTGTAATTTTCATAGGATATCAATTGGGTTCCCTAATATACATGTTATGGACACTCTTTCCAAGTTTCATCTCTTTCTAGGTTCTTAGCTGCTAGTTACAGCCTATTGAAGTTCTAGGCCAATTTGTGTTTTTGGTCTGGAATGTTACAAGTGCCTTATTTTCTATATTAAAAAATTTTAACATACCCAAAAATTTAATTGAACACTGGGAATGTCTTCTAGGGCTCAATATATTTGAATTGACTGGGCCTGCGCCTCAATCTGATTTCGGAGCAGAAAGTTATGGTTCTTTGAAGTAAGATGGGTCTTAAAATTTACCCTTCACTGTTTGTGTTGTAACTTTCTCATAAAAGTTTCGTTTGACGAACGGTTTACACCATTAGAAAGATATATCTGAGATATTTCATTTGAGATATAAAGACATAGTGTACCTTTGGTACACCTCTGTCTCGTGGTTTTTGCGTTGCTAAAAACGCTCTTAAGGGCCTAAAAGACACACTGCAAAAAGATGATGTTCAAATGATATAAAACGTCGCAGAAAATCATTGGTTTTCTATTGTTGTTCACCCTTCAAACAACTTCGCGCGCACAATTTTCAACCTGTACACCCATATTTACCATGCGCAGCAACATCACAAGGTAAATCATGTTTCGTGCACCTATAACCACTGTGCATCACTTTTTTGTCACACTAATAACTGCGCACTACTTTTGTGTCGCATGCCAATATCTATTGCGCGCAGTTTTTGTATCACGCGTTGATATTTCATGCTCATTGTACTCTACGTGTTGCACCATGTCAGATTTTAGTACATCTCCACCGTGCACAAAACTCTACGTGCACCACTAACTAAACTGTCGCGCGACAACATATACCCACTTTGTGCACGCTCCAGCAAAACTCCTCTGCGCTCTGCCAACACTGCGCACACCACGCACGTCATTATTATATGTGTGCACACCCTGCAATGCTAAATTTATCACGTGGTCCTTTACACCAACATTTTTTTGCATGGCACCGAAATTTAGTGCGCACACCCACACACTAACATTTTTCCACGCGACACTGAAATTTAGAGCGCACACCTGCATACTAACATTTTTCCGCGCGGCTCCAAAATTTAGCGTGTGCACCGAAACGCCAATATCTTGTTGCACAGTGCCGAATTTTACCTATCACAAGCTTTTGACTACACATCATGCATTTTTAGTGCGCCCACTTGTGCACATTCATTTTTATGCACATCCGTTCCTCGTGAATTCCACTGCAGAAATTCAGGCTTTTGTTTAACATTGTTTTTCGCAATTTACCATAAACATTCTGTAACTACGAAATTCATTCAATTTCACTACGATAACACCAAATCAACCTCTGCAACAATAAATCGTTGTGGGTTGACATTTCTGGAATGAATTTACCCAAAATCAATTAATGAATTGAGAATTTTAATTACTAAGTTCGCTTCGTCTGTCATGGCTTCACTGTGACTTCAAATTAGACCAATTCTGGGTTTGAATTTGATAGAACCGATATTACATCAGGAATATCTCATCGCTTGGCTGAATTTCTCAATTTTCTCATAAATTTAACAACAGAAATTAGGGCTTTTCCCCAATTCCACCCAGTTGTTGTTACTTTTTACCATAGATGCTCTACAAACTGAAATTTGGCCACTTCAAAATAAATCCTCTGTGACACTTCGCTTCAACCCAACTTTTTCAGCTCATCCAGGCTCAGTTTTGAAAACTAAAGCTCTGATACCATGTTGTAACCTTCCCGACCATCCATGTCAGGCCATGCTATGCCAGAGAACTCTTACTGTTCTTTCTACAGAACATACTGTAACATACCCAACATCCAATTGAGCTATGCCACATAAATTTTTCGAACTGTATGCAATGAAAATAAATACACGCAGAACTCTTGTGGAAGCATTATATATAAATCGTAAACATACAAATGCATCTATAAATGCACGGATTCACACTGAAATAACAGTAAACATATACATGCAGTATATACAGGAAATACCAATAAAAATAAACACAGTTATAACTGCACATATGATAACCCATACAAATGAGCACGTAAATAACAATGCAACATGTAAATTTATCACACAATTGGCACTTATCTTGGTAAGAATGTCACCAATTGCGTCCAGACCTTCCACAAACCTCCTAGCCTTAGACCACACTGTTCATCACTCTCAACAGTGAGTCACCCCTGAGCTGGGAATAAACTCCACCTGGGTAAAGGGATTCCTAACCAAGCTAAAGGCTCATAGACAACAGGAAAGACTCTGTCTTAGATGCCAACTCAAATAACATCCTACAGTCCCTCATTCCCCACATGCTTGTCCCACCCAGAAAGTGTGTCCCTTCTCTACTCAATAGTCCTTCGACTGCCCCACTTCCTTTTCGAGCTTCAGCAATAGGCTGGACAAGAAGTCTCAGAGAACTGTAGCTACAGTTTAGCACCTTCAGGAAATCAATTCACAACAATTCCCTCCCCTAGAGAATTTCTCATGAGCCTGACAACCCGCCTCTTCAATATCCCATGGGCCTGACAACCCGCTTCTTCAGTCCAGCTCCCAAGCTAACCAGATACACCAACACAAAAATGGCTATGGATACAAGTTTAGGTACAGTCATGAAGATACAAAGGATAGCTCAATGGGTGTGTGCATGCTCATGGATGATTGTCTTGATGACTGAATGATGGAAGGAATGATGGGGAGAATGATGGAAAAGATGGGAAAATGAACTAAATCTCCACAATATGTATGCATGTCCCCAACTTGACACTTGTCATGTTGGGANGGAACCTAAAGGAAAGATGTTCAAATCTTCCCTGGTGTTCAATCCATTCATGTCCATAAGACATGACTTAACCATCTCATTAATGTTTATTTTGGCTCCTGTAGCTAGCTGAACCAACCAAGATTTCCCATTATTTATTCTTGGAAAATGCAAACTTTCCACCATATTAGGATCTATATAAATATGACTAGCTCCTGAATCAATTAAAATAGCAATGGTTTGGTTGTTGATCATACCTTTCACTTCAATTATATGTGACTGATACTCTAGTTTCTTGTTGTCCAGGGATGCATAGATTCTTGGTACATTGATTCCCATGTCCTCCATTGTTTCAGCTTGTTGTACATTGTGAACAGTCCTCCCTTTTTCACCTCTATGAGGACAATCTCTGAACATGTGATCTCCTTTACAACCCCAAAATTGAATAGGTGGATGCCTTGGCCTTAAACCCCCTGTTTCAATCGCTCTGGGCTCTCTAGGACTTTGTTGTCCCTGTGGATTATTTCTGAAGAATGGTGGCTTAGCTCCCTTCTTCCTCTGATCCATCTTGAACTTCGTTTTGTCTTCTCAAGCTTTTTCAAAAGTTGACCTTATTTTTTGTTGATCATATAGGCATTTATCTCGCCTTATGGTCTCCTCCAATGTCCTTAGATCATCATACTTTATTTTTTCACTAATGAATGTTGGAAATCCACTCAAATACCTTTGAATCTTAACTGTCTCATCCTTGATGAAAGAGACATACTTCAGTAGTTCTAGAAACCTTCTCTCATATTCATCTATTGTCATACTCCCAAGCTTGAGTTCAAATAAATATTTCATTTTCTTGTCATAGTATCTCTTAGTCAAGTATTTCTTCTCAAAATACTTCTTGAATTCGCTCCAAGTAACACTTTTCTCTTTAATGTGTTTCACATGCACAAGATGATCCCACCACATGTATGCCTTTCCCTTGAGTTGATAGATAGAAATTCTACCTTCTGCATGGGAAGAATAATTATGCAATTGAAAATACTTTCTCATGCCCAACAAACATGTCTTTGCATCGTCATCTTTCTTGTGCTCACCATCAAATGTAGGAGGTTTGATTTTGTTCATTTCTCCTCATAGCTCATCCACCCCAGACCCCTTATGCTTCCTGATAGGGGATGGACTCGAGCTACTATGTTATCTCTTATCGTAATTACTCAGGGAGTGGTGGTGATGTTTGCTAACACTTCTTTCTTTTCTTTTCTCATCAGAAGTCCTGTGACTTCCTGATTTGCTTGAGCCACTCTCCTTATCCAATTTCTTTTATATTTGGTTCAAGCTCTGCAATAACTTCATGTTGAAGCCATCCTTCTACTCCTTGGCTCTCATAACCCTTTCATTATCAGTTTTATGGCTTTGGACATCCTTCTGCAAAATTTTTATGGTCTCTGCCATATTCATGTTTTCATCCCTTCCTTCTCCATGTCCATTGGAGTTTGTTCCTTCAATGCCCAAATGGATATCCATCCCTCTAATATCATCCTCCTGACTATAAGTCCCATGTGCCTCTTCCATTCCTCTAGAATATATGTTTATTTTGATCTGATCTAGTTGTTGTTAACTCTAGAAAATGAGCAACCAACAAAACTTTCACACGCTAACTGTTTCAACAATTTCATGAAAATATTAACCATTCTGGTTCAATAATATATATCAGAATTCTTTCTTCTGATTTCTTCAAACATTGAATGCCCAAATAAATTTTATGGGTGGATAATTATTTTCCACTTTCCATCACCTTTTCAATGCCTTCTCCCACACTCAATTCTGAGTCTTGAGAAGAAAGTTATGGTTATTAGAAATTTGCCCATTAATTTTTTTGTTCATTTTTCAACTTGACGCAACTTTGTGTTGTAAATATGCATTTTTTCACCTAATCCTTTGTAATTTTCATAGGATATCAATTGGGTTCCCTAATATACATGTTATGGACACTCTTTCCAAGTTTCATCTCTTTCTAGGTTCTTAGCTGCTAGTTACAGCCTATTGAAGTTCTAGGCCAATTTGTGTTTTTGGTCTGGAATGTTACAAGTGCCTTATTTTCTATATTAAAAAATTTTAACATACCCAAAAATTTAATTGAACACTGGGAATGTCTTCTAGGGCTCAATATATTTGAATTGACTGGGCCTGCGCCTCAATCTGATTTCGGAGCAGAAAGTTATGGTTCTTTGAAGTAAGATGGGTCTTAAAATTTACCCTTCACTGTTTGTGTTGTAACTTTCTCATAAAAGTTTCGTTTGACGAACGGTTTACACCATTAGAAAGATATATCTGAGATATTTCATTTGAGATATAAAGACATAGTGTACCTTTGGTACACCTCTGTCTCGTGGTTTTTGCGTTGCTAAAAACGCTCTTAAGGGCCTAAAAGACACACTGCAAAAAGATGATGTTCAAATGATATAAAACGTCGCAGAAAATCATTGGTTTTCTATTGTTGTTCACCCTTCAAACAACTTCGCGCGCACAATTTTCAACCTGTACACCCATATTTACCATGCGCAGCAACATCACAAGGTAAATCATGTTTCGTGCACCTATAACCACTGTGCATCACTTTTTTGTCACACTAATAACTGCGCACTACTTTTGTGTCGCATGCCAATATCTATTGCGCGCAGTTTTTGTATCACGCGTTGATATTTCATGCTCATTGTACTCTACGTGTTGCACCATGTCAGATTTTAGTACATCTCCACCGTGCACAAAACTCTACGTGCACCACTAACTAAACTGTCGCGCGACAACATATACCCACTTTGTGCACGCTCCAGCAAAACTCCTCTGCGCTCTGCCAACACTGCGCACACCACGCACGTCATTATTATATGTGTGCACACCCTGCAATGCTAAATTTATCACGTGGTCCTTTACACCAACATTTTTTTGCATGGCACCGAAATTTAGTGCGCACACCCACACACTAACATTTTTCCACGCGACACTGAAATTTAGAGCGCACACCTGCATACTAACATTTTTCCGCGCGGCTCCAAAATTTAGCGTGTGCACCGAAACGCCAATATCTTGTTGCACAGTGCCGAATTTTACCTATCACAAGCTTTTGACTACACATCATGCATTTTTAGTGCGCCCACTTGTGCACATTCATTTTTATGCACATCCGTTCCTCGTGAATTCCACTGCAGAAATTCAGGCTTTTGTTTAACATTGTTTTTCGCAATTTACCATAAACATTCTGTAACTACGAAATTCATTCAATTTCACTACGATAACACCAAATCAACCTCTGCAACAATAAATCGTTGTGGGTTGACATTTCTGGAATGAATTTACCCAAAATCAATTAATGAATTGAGAATTTTAATTACTAAGTTCGCTTCGTCTGTCATGGCTTCACTGTGACTTCAAATTAGACCAATTCTGGGTTTGAATTTGATAGAACCGATATTACATCAGGAATATCTCATCGCTTGGCTGAATTTCTCAATTTTCTCATAAATTTAACAACAGAAATTAGGGCTTTTCCCCAATTCCACCCAGTTGTTGTTACTTTTTACCATAGATGCTCTACAAACTGAAATTTGGCCACTTCAAAATAAATCCTCTGTGACACTTCGCTTCAACCCAACTTTTTCAGCTCATCCAGGCTCAGTTTTGAAAACTAAAGCTCTGATACCATGTTGTAACCTTCCCGACCATCCATGTCAGGCCATGCTATGCCAGAGAACTCTTACTGTTCTTTCTACAGAACATACTGTAACATACCCAACATCCAATTGAGCTATGCCACATAAATTTTTCGAACTGTATGCAATGAAAATAAATACACGCAGAACTCTTGTGGAAGCATTATATATAAATCGTAAACATACAAATGCATCTATAAATGCACGGATTCACACTGAAATAACAGTAAACATATACATGCAGTATATACAGGAAATACCAATAAAAATAAACACAGTTATAACTGCACATATGATAACCCATACAAATGAGCACGTAAATAACAATGCAACATGTAAATTTATCACACAATTGGCACTTATCTTGGTAAGAATGTCACCAATTGCGTCCAGACCTTCCACAAACCTCCTAGCCTTAGACCACACTGTTCATCACTCTCAACAGTGAGTCACCCCTGAGCTGGGAATAAACTCCACCTGGGTAAAGGGATTCCTAACCAAGCTAAAGGCTCATAGACAACAGGAAAGACTCTGTCTTAGATGCCAACTCAAATAACATCCTACAGTCCCTCATTCCCCACATGCTTGTCCCACCCAGAAAGTGTGTCCCTTCTCTACTCAATAGTCCTTCGACTGCCCCACTTCCTTTTCGAGCTTCAGCAATAGGCTGGACAAGAAGTCTCAGAGAACTGTAGCTACAGTTTAGCACCTTCAGGAAATCAATTCACAACAATTCCCTCCCCTAGAGAATTTCTCATGAGCCTGACAACCCGCCTCTTCAATATCCCATGGGCCTGACAACCCGCTTCTTCAGTCCAGCTCCCAAGCTAACCAGATACACCAACACAAAAATGGCTATGGATACAAGTTTAGGTACAGTCATGAAGATACAAAGGATAGCTCAATGGGTGTGTGCATGCTCATGGATGATTGTCTTGATGACTGAATGATGGAAGGAATGATGGGGAGAATGATGGAAAAGATGGGAAAATGAACTAAATCTCCACAATATGTATGCATGTCCCCAACTTGACACTTGTCATGTTGGGAGCTACTTTGGCCCACTTGTACCCCACTTTAGAACTTAGGATAAAATAATTATCCATACTTTATGATTTATTAAATATTAATATAATATTCCTTATTGGCTTAAGCTCCCTAGCTTAGCCTTTTTCCTTAACTTTTAGGCCCCCACCCTTTCCCTCACTAGTGGAGTTTAGTCCTCCATCTCTTTTATCGTGGTCGGTTTGCGTGCAATGATGTGTTTTATATTAATTATGAGATATATAGAAAAGTAGGCGCACTGGCCTTTAACATATAGGCTCTCAGGCCCAATCAAAACATAAGCATCCTAGCTTATAATAACTGGCTCACCAGCCTATAAAACGCAACATATACACAAAAGGCTCCCTAGCCTCAAAATTGCACGCACTCAAGTTGTTGAGCGCGGTATCTAGGAGTGTGTACACTTTATTATTTTACTGCGTAGTACAAGTGCACACTATGCCATGAAATGTGCATACAAAATGATATCAAAACAACTCACCATCTTAAGTACATTTTCATTTATATTACAATTGGGTTCGGCCTAGGGATGTTACAAGTGTCGGGTCAACCAAGTGTTTAAGAAAAGATAATGGAGGTGAGTTCACATCTGTGGAATTTTAAATCTATTACAAAGAAGTTGGGATCAAAAAACATAAGACCATTGTTTATACTCAACAAAATGGTGTTGTTGAATGCATGAATAGGACTCTTCCAGAGAGAGCAAGGAGCATGTTCAATAATGCCAAGTTGTAGCAGGAATTGTGGGGAAAAGAAGTTCTTATAGTATGGTATTTGATAAATCGGCCACCATCAACTGGAATAAACTTTAAGATTCCAGAAGAGGTATGGCCAAGTCATTCATGTAATTATTCAAATCTAATAATATTTGGTTGTGACACTTATTCTCTTATTTCTAAAGATCAGCGTTCTAAGTTAGATCCTAGATAAAAGAAATGTGTCTATGTTGGTTATGGTGATGGAGTTAATGGGTACAGATTGTGGGATCCTATTGCCCACAAACTCATCATAAGTAGAGATGTAGTATTTTATGAATCCTCACTCATAAAATCAAACCCGGTAGATGTTGAAGTGAGACAAGAACGTGTATCGAAAGCTCATCGAATTCAATGGGAGACTTAACCATCTTTAGAAAATGAGGAACATGAAGAAGTTCCAAAAGAAAAAGATGAAGATGCAAAAAATATGCAGGAAACTGTGGATATGCTCAACCATATCTAAGGAGATCTACATAGGTCAAGAATCCTCCTACAAGGTATGGCAATTACGTTTCGTATGTGGATTTGGTTTGTAATGATGGAGAGCCTAGTTTTTATCAGGTAGCAATGAAGGTATCTCAAAGTGCTAAATTGAAATAAGCTATGAAAGAAGAAATGGATGCCTTAAAGAGGAATAAAACACAGGACTTGGTAAACCTTCCAAAGGACAGGAAGGTTGTTTATTTCAAGTGGGTCTACAAAATGAAAAAGGGCATTGATGATAAATTTGAAAGGGATAAATCAAGGCTGGTATAAAAAGGGTATTCTCAAAAGGAAGGTATTGATTTTCATGAAATATTTTCACCAATTGTGAAGTTTGTTTCAATTTTTGTTTCGTTAACACTAGTTGCTTTACTTTATCTTGAGTTAGAGAAGCTAGATGTTAAAACAACGTTTCTACATGGATATTTGGATGAGGATATATATATGGAACAACCAAAAGGGTTTGTTTAGGATTGAAATAATAGGTTTGTTTGCAAACTCAAGAATTCATTGTATGGTATGAGGCGATCTCCCAAGAAATTGTACAAGAAGTTTGATTCCTTCATGGTGAGCCAAAATTTTACAAGAAGTGAATATGATCATTATATTTACTTTAAAAAGTTGGAAAATGGAATATTCATTATTTTTGTGTTATATGTTGATGATATGCTTGTTTCAAGCAAAAGCATGGTCGAAATCAACAAGTTAAAGGCTCAGTTAGCTAGGAAGTTTGATATGAAGGATCTAGGAGAAACTAAACAAATCTTGGGCATTGTAATGTCCCCCCTTGTTACGACAACCACTCTTTAACAGGTGCAATTTTTTTTTCTTTTTGTTTAAGGTGTGTGCGGGCGTGTAAAAAGAAAACAGACACACTTGACTCTACGTCGCCACCCGACGACTAACAAGACACAACCACGATGATCACAACAAGAATACATAAGGAGCACAACAAGTAACTGCAAACATTAAACGACATACAGGGTTATGCACAGTACGAACACAGAAGGAAGAATCCATAGTAGTAGATTTTACTATTTCTGCACAGGAAAGTAGGGCGTTTAATCTTAGTTCTCTACTCTGGAGAGAGAGAAGGTCAGATAGGCTCCTGGCAGACTACTCAGGCA
>JZKD02S1601508.1:73302-95573 GCA_000966675.3 Picea glauca | reverse complement strand
CAGATCACTTGCGAGCAAGTGTCCTCAAACAATAAGTTTTCTCAGTGCGTCAGAGCGGGATGTTACAGGCATAGAGATACACAGAGACAAGAAAAATGGTAAGCTATGCTTATCACAACAGAACTATGTGGAGAAAATACTTATGAGATTCGATATGAAAATGTGAAACTCGTACAAATCCCTTTGGCTTCCCATTTCAAGATTTCTTCAAATTTATGTCCTAGTGATGACGAATAAAATTATTATATGTCTCGTGTACCATATGCTAATTCAGTAGGAAGTTTTATGTGTGCGATGGGGAGTACTAGATCAGATATTTCACATGAAGTTAGTGTTGTCAGTAGATACATGGAAAATCCAGGTAAAGAGCATTGGGCATTAGTGAAATGGGTGCTTCAGTATCTTATGGGAACAAGTAACTATTCTATCACCTATGATGGTTCTAGTGATTCAGTATGCGGTTATGTCAATTCAAATTTTGCAAGTGACTTGGACAAAAGGAGATCCATTGCAGGATATGTGTTTATGCTTGCAGGAGGACCTATTAGTTGGATTTCGAATCTTCAAAACAGAGTTTCTTTATCTAATACTGAGGATGAATACATGGCTTCCTCTCATGCATGAAAAGAGGCAATTTGGTTAAAAGGTTTGTTGCATGAGTTTGGAAGGATGTCGGACAAGGTGAAAGTATTTTTCTATAGTCAAAGTCTTATTCAATTGGATATAAATCCATTTTATCACAATAAGACGAAGCATATTTCCATTAAGTACCATTTTGTAAGACAGGTTGTTGATAATGGGAGTGGCTCTGGAAAAGGTCCATAGAAAAGTGAATTATGCACACATGTTCAAGAAACCAGTTTTGTTAGAGAAACTACGATGGTGTTTGGATTCTCTTGGCTTGCAGAAAATCTCATGAATTAATTCAGGCATGATATATCAGGTAAATTGTTGTAAAGGTGGATATTTTTGAAACTGCCAACTAATTTCCCATGCGGATGCATGCACACAACATTAGATAAAAACATAATGTCCATGCATCCACACTACAATGAACAACTTGTGTAACTGGTGGATCAGGTTGTAATCAGTTTTTCTAATTCTCTAATAGATACTATATATCTAGCATATACGTAGAGGTGTGGGTGTAACAATGTAGTGTGTGGGAAGATTCTCTAATAGATACTATATATCTAGCATATTCATAGAGGTGTGGGTGTAGCAATGTAGTGTGTGGGAAGATTCTCTAATAGATACTATATATCTAGCATATTCATAGAGGTGTGGGTGTAGCAATGTAGTGCAACTCACTGTGTGGCAAAAGAGTGAGGGGATGGTTGTAAGCATGTGTTTGTCTCCTCTAATTCTCCCTTCAATAATAAGAATATTGATTATCATTGCCATGCGGTTTTGTGGTTTTTTCCCTTAAAAAGGTTTTTCCAGGTAAACGTTATGTTCAATTGATGTGATTTCTATGTCTTTTTTTCTTTGCTATTAAAATCTAGCTTTGTTTATGCGTACCTCTGGATAATAATAACCTTTTGCTCACTATAATTTTTTTTTAAAAGAAATATTCCTTTATTGTATAATTTTAAAATTGTTAAATTATGTATTAATAATGTTATTAGTTAATACATTAAGCGTTAATATTTAAAACCATTTTTTTTCAAATAATACTTAACTCGTGACAAATTAAATTAGTTGAAAAAAACTAAAATCTTATTGAGAAAAATATAATTTATTATTATTATTTATTTTATATACTCAAATATAATGATGATGATTAACATGTATTAAGATGGATTTCGTTTTAAAATTTTATTTATCTATCTCCAATTCTAAAACATTCTAAAATTTTATATAAAGTTCTTTTAAGATAGATTATGAATTTTTAGCATGTATCTCTTAAAGATTCAATAAATCAAAGTTATTCTTTAAGGTTAGATGCTACCTCCTCTTGATTTGAACTGATAATTTTATAGGAGGAAACACATGTTCTTAACCATTAGGTCCACTCAAAATACATGTAATCTAACATTTTTTTATATTTAAAAGTATATAAACATATAGTGTAATTTTTTTTTATAATAAATCAAAGTTCAATAAATCAAAGCTATATCCTTTAAGGTCACATGCTACCCCCTCTTGATTTGAACTTATAATTTTATAGGAGGAAACACATGTTCTTAACCATTAGGTCCACTCAAGATACATGTAATTCAACATTTTTTTATATTTAAAAACATATGAACATATAATGTAATTTTTTTTTATAATAAATCAAAGTTATTCTTTAAGGTCACATGCTACCCCACTTGATTTGAACTTGTGATTTTATAAGAGGAAATACATGTTCTTAACCATTAGGTCCACTCATGATACATGTAATCTACCATTTTTTTTATATTTAAAAGCATATAAACATATTCTGTAAAAAAAAATTATAATAAATAAAATAGCTTATATCAACCACTTTTTACATAAAATAGCATTAATACATTAAATACATTTAAGGTCACATGTTACCCCTCTTGATTTAAACTTGTGATTTTATAAGAAGAAACACATGTTCTTGACCATTGGAGAAATACATGTAATCTAACATTTTTTTTATATTTGAAAGCATATAAACATATACTATTAAAAAAATTATAATAAATAAAATACATGTATGTAATAAATTTTTTTTTTTTTTTATAAATATCTTTGATAAAAGAGTATTTATATAATTTTTGGGGACTTAAATTCAACAAGCTACCGACACTATTAAAATACAAAATTAAAAAAATGAAAACATGATTTTTTTGGGGGTGAAGTCTTGATCAGAAGTAGAAAATGGGAGAGTTTATTTAATTTGGTTCACCTGGAATGCCATTTGGATTGGGTGAGCGGTGCAATTTCGGTCACCTGGAATGCCATTTGGATTGGGTGAGCGGTGGATTGGGTGAGCGCTGCAGAGCGGTGCAATTCCCAATATTAAAAGGATGAGCTTGCCGACAAAAAAACGTGAGGAGACGAAGCTTGTGGTAGTCACTGTTCTGCTAACCAGTACAAGTTTGGTGACATGTACGCGATAGATAGAGATGTGTTACTGTATAGAATATTGGGCAGATACATATTTTTTTTATCTATATCATCAGAGGCGTATTGTAAGCACGTTACTACAGGATTTAAACGTTAACTCGGCGCTTTGGAGAAGGTATACTTGCCCCCAAAAAAGGACATATTAGCACCTGTACATGGGAAGTGCCTGTTTTCATTATTATTCGTCATAGATTCTTTTTCAGAAATCTGGAAATGTGTGCCAGGTTGCTCTTCCTCGCCTTCATAAATCGATAATATTATGAGGCCCGCTTAGCCCCTTCGGCTGTCCTCGACCTAGTTTTAGCGCCTTTGTGCGCCCCAGTAAAAATTTCATACCCGATTTCATTATTGTCACTGTTGCGGGCTACAAATCTGACGGTAATGTCGCTCTGGTTCCTCCTTCACCGGTCCCGAAAGAAGTTGCTTTCCTTGGGACCCAAACGCGCTCCCTGACGATGGTGAAATATAAAGTTTTTGCCGACCAACACCTCAAAATCTGATCCCAACGGTATTATATTATGGGATCCGTTCTGTTTTTTATTAGCCCGTCTCTTATTTTGACTCGTTCCTGTTTTCAAGATCCTTCATTTTCGTTTTATTATGAAAACAAAGCATACGGGACTTTGGAATTGATAACACGTGATCCTTCCCTGCAATTTCGGAAGCTCCGAAGAAACAATGAAGTGTGAAACGGCCCTAAGTGTTAAATGTAAGGTAAACAAAATGAACAAAGCATTGGGTTGTGGACAAAATTCATGTGCACCGATCAGTCTCGTGCGTGACGAAAGTAGTAATCAAAAAAGTAGAGCCCCCGCCCCCCGCCCCCGCCTGCAGTCCATGCGGTTTTCCGTTTTTTACGTGCAAGCACTGGATACCACAGAAGGGAACGGGATGGAGGTGACGGTGACAGGCGCGGGCACAGGCAGAAGCGCAGAGGCGCCACAGAAATCTGGATGGGTAAGCTTTCAATTTAGTAAAAGAAGTCAGCGATTAATTGCTGGATTTTTATTTGGTCATTCATATCTAATAATGTTAGATGGATTTTCCTGTTCACTAACTTTGTCTGACATCATTTTGAAAGCTCCTCCTCCTTACATTCCTTTCACTAGCTCTGTCTATCTTCTTTGCCACGCAGCAACTTCTCGTCCTCTTCCTTCCATTTTCCCCAGGGTTACTTTCTGTACAGCTCGGAGCTGTTATTGCACATCCAATTGATCATCGTCGATCTATGGTGTATAGTATTCCTGGTTCTTCGTTTCCAGAACTGATTGCAATAGCCGAACCCATCTCGATGCTTTCTGATATAACTGGCTGATCTAAAAAACTCTAGACTCTAAAAATAGTTTCTCTAGGGTTCTGCTCTCTTGACTTCTCCATGCCAGACCAAGTTGCGAAGTGAAACTTCAGCACGGCTTTGTTTGCTTCTGGATCGAGATGGAGACGACAGAGTATTAGCAAAGAAAGAAGGATAATATCGAGATAGATCGAGGCTCATTTAGTATTTTGGGCAAGTTATTTGCAGAAATTGGAATGAAGTTCATGTATTTGCTAGCTCGCTTGACTTGTCTAGATTTCTGACAGATGAAATAATTATGGTAAAATCTAGGAATATTGAGTTCTCTGTTCATAATTCCAGAAGATCGCCTGACTTGTTTTAATTGCAGATTCATGTGAGATCTCCAGAGTTCTTCAACCTCTGATTTCGCCCTTCAGTACTGTCAGCGTTGGATTCCGTTATTCGCTGTCAAACAAAGTGATATCAGCGCCAGGATGCTGAGATTTTCGTCGTGGTTGTAGTTTCCCGTGATTATATTTCGGACCCAATGAATACCAAGATCATGATGATGTGGTACCGGACAGTGCAATATGCGAATATGGAAGCTGCCTGTTGCTCACGAGATCAGATTATCGTCGATGGCGATAATAATATGATGTTTGGCGCTATCCCCTCTGAGCTTTTTTAACCCAAAACCTTTCTACCCTCTACGAAACCCATGTCATTCACTCATGCAAACTTTGCATCTGAAATCACCTTCTACATGGGTTTAAAACCCTATTTAACCCTTACTCTCATCGAAGTTCCTCATGTCTTTTCGTCAGCTTCGTTTCCTTTTGCCCTTAACCCCAAAGTGTGGCCTTCTTGACCTTGTAAGACCTTTTCTTGACCTTGCAAGACCCACCCATCGAATCCCGAGAGCGGCGGCACATTTCTACTCCTCGCCCTGTTTTATTCCAGCATGCCAGCTATAGGAGTAGGGATTAGGTCGCTGAGCTCTCAATCAAACTTCCCCTACTGAGTCTATCCCTCCTGAGCTATGTATACAGCTGATTTTCACGTCCGTCTTTAATAGACTGTCGAGCAAATCTATGAATCCTGGTAAATGCATTCAGCATGCATATTTTTCTTCGGATTATTTAGGTATCCAGCTTCGCCGTTTTCAAATTTCAAAGGCTGAGCGGCACTGCCAATTCGGATTGGAGATGCATGGATTTTTCAACGCTTTTCACAAAGGTTGTGTAATTCCAGTTGCTTTATTTCGATTCGAATACAGAGATGTCGTTGCAGTTTCTCATATGTACTCTTAGGTTACTTATGTGAGTGTTGAATCATTTTGCTGAAGTATTCGACCAGAATTATTTTGTAAGTCCCACAGAAATCGAAGGCTCGACAACTGATTTTGGTTTCTGTTTTGTCGTCTGGGTTTCTTCTAATATTTTCGAGAAATTCGATTCATTTTATTAAGAATATTGAAAATTCTTGGTCTTGAAATGGATATTGTCATCTGAATCTGAGGATTCATGATATATAATTTTATGATATTACATATGAAAAAAATAATATACATTAAAAATAACAATAACGTAAATATTCATACGTATATTTATGCATAATTTTATTTGGGACCTCTGTGTCTTAAAAATAAGATCTTCATTGGTTAATTCTAAACGAAGAAATTGCTGAGTAAACTTTAGTGTATTGGAAAAGTATTGTAAGTGAAAGCACATTTAAGGGTTGAGATAAAAAAAAAAAATGGTTTATGGTTAATTGATTACAACTTTAGGTTGATTTTGATTGAAAATGGAATAAAATTGAATTTAGTTGATTAATTATAATTTAGTAAAACATAATTTAATTGTTAATTATAATTTAATCCATTTTTATTGATAAATAATTTATATAAATATGTTTTACAATAAATAAGTTTAGATCTTTTAATGATAAAATCTTTATGCTATTTTTCATGAAGATTTCAAAAAATTCCTATATTAAATGAAAAAAAAAAATATTTCTTCAATACATTAATGCTTGCAGATGCATGCTATTAATGCTTGAAAATGCATACTTTGTTATAGTAGTGTATAAATGCATAATAAATATATATGGGTCTAGTTGTTAAATGGTAAATGATGAAAGCCATGATAAAGGAGAAATGGAGATGTATATTTAAATAATCAAGGTTGTTTGTATTTACATATTCTGAAAAGATTTTTCTTGTTGTACCTTATACTATATACAAGGTGATATTACTATAATTTTTTTGTATTTTTCTTGTTTGCTATACACAAGATAAGTAAAGGTTTCCAACCAGTGATTTCACAAAAAGTTTTATCATTAATTATTTTACACTATAAAACTTGAAAATAAAATTTTAATATTATATATATATGAATAAAGATTGATTAAACTTTAATTTTATATTTTAAAATATATTTATTTTAATTTTAATTTAATTTATTTTAAATTACTCAAAATTACAAAAATACTTTAAATTTTTTGGGGCGGACTGAATTCATTACTTGATGCAAATTTGGGCGGACTGAATTAATTATAAAAAACGTTCAAGAGCATGAGCAGAGAGGAAAGGATTGATGACGTTCAAATACGGCCGCCCATGTATGCCAACGCCCAGTATATTAGAAAAAACCTTCCAAATAAAACAATTATTTAAAATATCCAAATTCAAGCAGAAATTGAAAAGTGAGGGTGTAGGTCAGTTGGCGACAGAGTTTACTGTTAAAATCTTCCTGTGAATATTTTTTATTCAAACCTCAATTTATCTTGTGCACTGTTAAAATCTTGTTGTGAATACTTTTTATTCAAACCTCAATTTATCTTGTGTATAGCTTCTGTGGCAGTGTGGATACGCCCACATGTTGATCGAATTGAAGTAGAGTGATACAGTTACCACCGTATGATAACACACAGAATTACAGAATATTTGAGCTATTGCTCTTCCAAAACTTGCTGGCATATTGATTCACCAAACAGGTGTCATGAAGTTTTTGGAGATGATCTATCTAGAGCAGACCTGTTCGTAAGTCAAATATGAAGGCTCTTTTCAGACGATCTATCTAGAACATACCTGTTCGTAAGTCAAATATGAAGGCTCTTTTTAGCTACCTCATTTATTACCAAGTAATAAGTGTTTTCCAACACTCCCCTAAATTACTATGATTGAATGCTAACCATTACAACTTTGACAATACAACTTTCACAATAGACAATGTTTCTATGTGCTTACAAAATTCATAACATGATGAATTGTTGGTTTGAGTCTCAGCTATGCTGAAAACATTTCAAAAAAAAAATTTACATTATTTTTTTTTGCATGTTGGTGCTGCTTGTCATATGTTCTACAAACTTTTTTTTCGGCTTGAGCGTTTTAGTTATTTTCTTCAATATTTCTTCATCTTATTTGTCTTATTCATCTAGTTCTTGTTGTACTTCAACTACTTCTAATTGAAAAAAAACATCATATTTGTTTTCTTTCATCTCCTCTTTCAATGCAGCATCAACTTCAACACCTCCAATGGTTTCTTTCATTTTTTTTGTTCCTTCTTCTAATGCAATTATGATATATTTTCCATACTCACTTTCATACTTGGGCTTTGCAAGCCTTTCCTCAAAAAATGCTAATTCAGCATAAAATTCAACATTCACTATATCCTCATTCATGTCTCCAACAACTTGTATTGCTAAGTTCTTCTTGCACTTTGCTACTAATGTAGGAATTTTCACTTTTAATTTCATCATCCACATGTGTATCTAAACAGTGGAATTCACTTTCATTACCTTGCTTATCCTCTACATCTTGCACAAAGTCACATTTCTCTTATGCGAATTCTTCAACATATTTCTTTGTAGTGTTCATGACCATTGTACTCTCTATGTCTTGTTTATCTTCTTTTTCCTTCAATGGGATCTTCAACGACTTCTCCAAATATTTCTACAATGTCAAATTCCTCTACTTCTTTTGTTACAATAGCCACTTCATCAACAACTGCAAGGCTCTCTTCCTCTACTTCTTTTGTTACAATAGTCACTTTATCAAAAACTCTAAGGATCTATGACTTAGTTTGATGATGATCATTGTATTCCATCTCTAGAATATCCGAACCTTCTTTGTGTTGAAATACTGTAACTTCGAAGAATATTATAATCATAATTTGAGTTATTATTCTATAGATCAAATCTCTTTTTGTGGATTGATCATGTGTCAAGTTTTGTATAAAACCAAATCCCCTTTTGTGGATTGGTCAAACCATAGTTATATGGTGGTGTTTGTAAAGCTGGACCCTAGGGTTTGATAAAGTGGTTTTAACCACTATTGGAAGAAGTGGGCCTTACTTGGTGAAGAGACATAACCCTAACCTCCTCAACTAGTATTTATAAGTAATGATGGTACCTCACTTGTACACTCACTCAGTCACTCATCTAGTGCGAAACTTTTGAAGGTAGTTGCAATTACAAGAAGGAGAAGAGAGGCTCATGCTCAGTCTTGGTTATAATTGGTATTTTGGTCTTAATCTTGGAATTGTATTGGAAATCTATTATTGAGGAAGTTTTTGTTGGGTTTTCTCCCCCATGAGGGTTTCCGAGGATAAAATGTTGTCTACCTTGTGATTGTGTTTCTTTCAGTGATCCTCTTTATGTTGTTGGTATAGTAAATTGTAAATAAAACCTATAACAACATTAAAACTTAATGTGGTTTCAGAGCTTGACTCAATAGAGGACCTTTCACTCGGTATTTAAAAATGTCATTGTTGTCATATAATGAAATTATGGTTTTTTACTGAAGTGGAATTTTTGACCAAAAACCATCTCCCTACCCTAACACATCCTTTGGCAACTTGAGAGCACCTTTTTAGTACACAATTCTCTCGAAAGTCAAACCCTAGTTTTGACTAGTACCAGGAAACCAGAACAAGTACGAGAAGTACAAGTTCAAAAGTCTGTAGGTCNGAAGTACAGAATTGGACTCATTATTGAAGAGAATAACCTTGCAAAATTCATAAAAGTAAATGTACTAGAACTCGAAGAAGAAGCATCCAAAGAGAAGAACAGGAATCATATGATTAGGGCCAAAAGAATAATTGTAGATTCCATTAAAGACCACTTGAAACCTCAAGTGTCTTCTAAGAGTACTCCAAATGATATGTTTGATGCCCTAACTAGAATGTATAAATAAAATAACATCAACCGGAAGATGAATCTGAGAACCCAACTCAAGAATACAAAGATGCAGAAAGGAGAAACAATTCATGACTATTTCTCTAGGGTTTCTCAATTCAAGGAATAGTTAGAAGAAATTGGAGACAACCTAGATGAAGATGAACTCATAATGATAGATCTTAATGGTCTCACAATACCTTGAGATGCCTTCATCCAAACTATGAGTGCAAGAAAAGAGAAACTCCAATTTGATAGTCTATGGGAAGTATGTGTTCAAGAAGAAGCAAGAGTGGCCGATCGAGAAGACGTATTGTTAATAGATGAATATCAAGCCCTAGATGCTCATGATAAAGGAGGAAATAAAATGTCTTATTTCCAAAAGGAGACCCACCTTCATAAAGAATATCACTCTCCAAAGAGATTCACCCATTTCCATAAAGAATCTCACCCTCCAAGGAGATTCCAAAAATATCATGTGGGTCAAAGAAAGGAAAATGACTTCTCATCTTATCAATGATATCATTGTGATAATATGGGATACATTGCTAAGAATTGTCCTACGAGAAAGGAAGAATACAAGAAGAGAAATAACAAAAGACACCATGCCCATGCAACTAAAGATGATGAACCACCCAAGAAGTTAACTAAATAATAAATTGAAGATTATGTTTTGTTCTCCACCCTCTTAGGATTTGTCATACCTAGAGAGTATATTTGGCTCATAGATAGTGGTTCTTCTAAGCACATGACAGGTTAGAAAGATATTCTTTCTAGCCTTAAAGAAAAGGACTTCCCCCAGAAAGTTTCACTTGGAGATGACTATTAATACCCTATCAAAGGAATGGGAGAATCCACTTACAAACTAGATTCTGGAACTCCGATGAGAATGAAGGATGTACTGTATGTATCATGTTTGACAAAGAAATTACTTTCTATCTCATCTCTAGATAAGAAAGGTTTCGGGGTTGCATTCATAGATGGTGAAGTTCTTATGTGGCCTAAAGGAAAAAACATAGAAGATGCAATTGTCATTGGAACATAAGAAGGAGCTTTGTACAAGTTAAAAAGGTCACTCATATACAATCTTAACCCATTCTACTAATAATCCTTGTGAACTTTGGCATAGAAGACTAGCTCACATCAACTACAAATCCTTACCATATGTAAGCAAGGTAGTCATAGGTTTACTAGAATTTAAGGTTGATCATGAAGGTGTATGCAAGGGATGTGCACAAGGAAAGAACATAAATAATCATTTCCCAAAGAGCGACAATAAAACATAAGGAATATTGGAACATCCACTCAGATGTATGTGGTCCAATGCCATCAACCTCTCTAAGAGGGTGTGTATACTATGTATCATTTATTGATGATTACTCTCGTAAGACTTGGGTTTATTTATTTAAGACAAAAGTTGAAGTACTTAGAAAGTTCAAGGAATTCAAAGCCTTGGTAGAAAACCTCTCTAAATGAAAGATTGAGATACTCAAGTCAGATAATGGAGGAGACTACACCTCAAATGAATTTGGAAGCTTTTACAAAGATGTCAGGATTAAGAGGGAGCTCACCACTCCTTATTATCCTAAACAAAATGGTGTAGACGAAAGACATAATAGAACAATTATGGAAGCAATGATGACTATAATTCATGATCAAGATCTTCCAATGCACTTATGGGATGAAGCAACAAGAACAATATTTTATGTCCAAAATAGATTATACCATAGTGCACTTCAATTCAAAACCCTCGAAGAGAAGTTCACGGGAAATAAGCCAGAAGTAAGCCATCTCAAAATATTTGGTTGTCCAGTGTTTGTACACGTTCCAAAAGAAAAGAGAGCTAAGTTGGATCCCTCAAGAAAGAAGGGAATATTTGTTGGATACTGTGAGGTCTCCAAGGCCTTCAAAATTTACATACAACGTTACCATCATATTGATATTAATAGAGATGTAACCTTTTGATGAAAATGCAACACTTAAGAGATCGAGGAAATTTCATCTTGAAGAAGTATATGAAGAAGAACCTGTAGCTCCAGGAACTGCAGAACCCATGAAGGAAGTTACATTTAACCCCGATGATGAGATTCCAAAAGATCATGATATGACATAATCTCAAGAACCTCCCCATATGCTTGGGCGAGAGAACTTATTAAATATGGAGAGAAGTATGATGACCTAGAAGGAACCATGAGACAAGGAAAGAAGCCTAAGCCATTGTCCAACTATATGGCTTTGATGTGTGATCTCATAGAAAATGAACCCACTTGATTTGAAGAAACCATTCAGAAGAAAGAATGGGTGGATGCCATGAAAAAATAATACCAATCCATTATAAAGAATGATATATGGGAAATAGTTCCGACACCAAAGAACAAAGATGTGGTATCTTCCAAGTGGATATACAGGATAAAACATGTAGCAAATGAAAGTATTGAGAAACACAAAGAGATATTTGTGGATCGTGTTTTTTCTCAAAAGGAAGGTATTGATTATGAAAATAATTTTTCTCCTATAGCCAGATACACTTCTATCAGAACCATCATAGCTCTTGCAACCAAAATGAAGTGGAAGTTACACTAGATGGATGTGAAAACAACCTTCTTAAATGGTGTTATTGAAGAAGAAGTGTATATAAAACAACCATGAGGGTTTGAATTTGAAGATAGAAAAACTCAAGTCTTCAGCTTGAAAAAAGATCTGTATAGGTTGAAGTAAGCTCCTAGAGCTTGGTATGGAAGAATTGATAGTTTCCCAACAAGCTTTGGATTTACCAAGACTAAAGATGATTCTAACCTTTACTTCAAGGTTATGAATGATGAGCTAGTTATATTGTTGTTGTATGTGGATGCCTTATTCTTAACTGGAGAAGAAAAGATCATTAGAGATTGTAAGAAGAAGCTCGTTGCAGAGTTTGAGATGAAAGACCTAGGCCTGATACAATATTTCTTAGGTCTTGAAGTTTGACAGAGCTCAGAGAAGATCTTCCTTAACCAAGGGAAGTATGCATTGAAATACTGAAGAGATTTGACATGTTGGAATGTAAATCCATGAACACACCCATGGAAACAAATTTGAAGCTCCTGGTTGATACTTCATCAGAGTTTGTTGATGCTACTTTGTACAAAAAGATTATTGGTTCGTTCATGTATTTGACGAATACCAAGCCATATATATGCTTTGCTATGAACACCTTGAGTCAATATTTGGTAGAGCCCAGACATGCTCACTTTGTAGCTATAAAGCATGTCATGAGATACCTTAAGGGTACATTGGATTATGATATCTATTATACTTGAGATCATGACTTCAGACTATATGGTTATACTGATTTAGATTGGGATGAAAGTGATTTTGATAGAAATAACACTTCAGGATGTTGTTTTAGTCTAGGTCAGCCATGACTTCATGGAAAAGCAGGAAGCAATTCAATATTTCTCTCATCACGACAAAAGAAAAATATATTGCAACATGTTCTCCCAGTTGTGAAGCCATATGGATTAAGAAGTTGTTGACATGTCTATTTGATCTGGAGATAGGAGCCACCATGATTCTATGTGATAACCAGAGTTTCATAAAGATGACAAAGAACCTAGTGTTCCATGATAAGTCGAAGCACATAGAGATCCAATATCACTACATTCGTGATATGGTGCAGAGGGGTGTTGTAAAGCTCCAATATGCTGGCACAGATGAGCATGTTGCAGATGTGTTGACCAAACCTTTGTCTAGTGTGAAGTTTGAGTACTTCCGAGACAAGCTTGGTATTGTCCAAAAGGACCTCCCTTGAAAGAGGGAGTGATGTTGATGACATTATTGTATCCTAACCAACAACGGGTAGCTCCGTTAGAATTTTATATCCTAGGGGATTGGTTATCCCTGGGAAGATCTTGAAGGTCTGGTAAGGATGGTGGGTTAGAGTACTTGTGCATGTATATGGCAGTTGTGATCAATAGTGGTAGCTTGGTTAGGATTTTATATCCTAGGGAATCTTTTGATTCTGGGGAAGATCTCGAAGTTCCGGTAAGGGCGGTCCATGTGGTAGCTCCGTTAGGAATTTAGTCAGAGTACTACGTGGTAGCTTCGTTGGGATTTTATATCCTAGGGAATATTTTGATTCCTAGGGATATCTTGAAGGTCCGGTAAGGACGTTCCGTGAGAGTACCACAAAATGTTTTTGTTGCACCTGCCTCATTCTGTCGCCATATGATGATGTTGTATCAACCTCATGTTGTTGATAATGTTGTATCAACCTCGTGCTATTGATAATGATGTTGTGCCAGCTTTGTGTTGTTGATGATGTTGTACTAGCTTTATGCTAACTGATGTTGATGTTTCATATTCATGTTGATGATGATTATGATGATGATGATGCTACTCCAATGCTGTGAACAATGGTGATATTGCCGATGAGAAAAACTTCTTGTTAAGGGGAGTGTTGAAATATTGTAACTTCGAAGAATATTCTAATCATAATTTGAGTTATTATTTTATAGATCAAATCCCCTTTTGTGGATTGATCATGTTGGGTTTTGTATAAGACCAAATTTCCTTTTGTGGATTGGTCAAACCATAGTTATATGGCGGTGTTTGTAAAGTAGGCCCCTAGGGTTTAATAAAGTAGTTTTAACTACTATTGGAAGAAGTTGGCCCATCTTAGTGAAGAGAGATAACCCTAGAGCCTCCTCAACTAGTATTTATAAGTGAGGATGACACCTCACTTGTACACTAACCAGGTACACAATTATCTTTGATGTTTTGATCTTAATCGTGGAATTGTATTAGCAATCTATTATTAAAGAAATTTTTGTTGGGTTTGTGTTTCTTTCATGATCCTCTTTATTAAAACTTAACATTTACATCATTCTTCTTATTTGTTATGGCTTCATAGGATTTTTGATTTCAGAGTTCTTCAAACGCACAGTATCCCATAAATAATCCTTCGTTTATTTCTCATCTTAATTGCACAACTATTAACAAAATAAATAAGCTACCAGCGATCTTTCAAGTGTCTTTCACACTACATCAAAAGTAGGGGTCTTGGGTACTAACGAGCGTGCGTCCTTAAAAAAGGACTGAATACAAAAAGGTGTTATTAAATTGAATACATAAAAACGTGGAACACTTGTACACAATTACTAGGAAACCTCCATATCAGCCGAAATCAATAGCACATAGGGACTAAAAATCCATCATATAGCATTCTGAAAGTATTTCTGCAATTGGACGATTGAAAGTAGAAAAAAGAAAAGAGCACACCCAATCTCCTCTTTTACCAAAAATCTTAACCAAACCTGCCTCAGTAATCACTCCTTCCACACCCAGGCTTCCAAACACTGCTTAAACCTTCACTTGGCATCAATTTCTACTCATCCAACCCTATACGCTCTCTACTCCTTCAGTAGCAGTTCAACCCTGCTCAACCTCACTCTGATACCAATTGATGGAATGGAAGCAGAGTAATACAGCTACAGCTGTATGATAGCACACACAATTACAGAATACCTGAGCTACTGCTGTTCCAAAACTTGCTTGCATATTGGTTCACCAAATAAGTGTTTATATACACTGTTTCTAAGAGCTAGAGAAATCTTGAGAACCATATAGAAAATTATATATACCGTTTCTTACAATTATATATACCGTTTCTAAGAGCTAGAGAAATCTTGAGAACCATATAAACAGAATTGTCTGAAAATGATCTATCTAGAACTGGTTCGTAAGTCAAATATAACTGCTATGTAGTAATTGGTGTTTTCCAACACAAGTTATAATGATAGCCACCAGAATCTACCCATATCATATAGTCGTAATCTACCCATATGATATAGTCGTAAGAGTAATCAACAGCTATAGTTATAGTTGACGATTCCGCCATATTTAGAAAAAAAAAAAACGAATAACCAAATTCAATTGTCCAATGTCAAGTACTTCAATTATAATAGAAATAATAAGCTACTCAGAATACTCATAATTAATACATGAATGGAAATAAAAACGAGAAGCACCACTAGTCATGCTAAGATGATGGGTTCTGGAAAACTAAAATCATGTCCGGTCCTTGCTACTCAAAATTAAGATTCACCACAACCTCACTGGTCTCTTTTGCTTGTCTCTGGTTGCACTGTTATCTCCTCTGGTTTCGTTTTTCCTTTTGAGTGTTGTTCGTCTCCTGTTGTCGCATTAGCTCTAACCACAAGGCTTATAGAGTATTATCACAGCGAACAATGGTCTCTCACCGAGTTCACTGTCGTCGTCGAACGAAGCCTTATTATGCAAGCTCCGTGAGAAAATGTGATCTAACTAATTACGGATGTTGAGATTCAGTATGCTTCGAACAGAGATCAGCACTTTCTCTCACGACGAAACCCTAACTAAATGCGTTCATGCGTTCATTTTATCTTTGTCGACTTGTTCGCTTCGAAGGCATTTCTCTATTTTGAAACCCTAATTCATGCGTTCGTTTTATCTTTGTCGACTTTGTCGACTCTGTGCATTTTGCTTGGAATACCTGTTTAGAATGCATTTTGCTTGGAATACCTGCTTAGAAGGACTTTCTCTAGTCGTTCTTCAAAATCAATAAGTCAGATTTATTGTTCATAATTTTCTTGTATTTATGAAGGTATTCTTAACATTTTTATCTTTTTACATTTACTTAATCACATTATAAAATTACTGTAAGTATATATAATTGCCACGTTTAAATGATTAAATGATTAAGAAGGATTAATATCTATGCAAGTCACATTTATATCATTAAAAAACACTACACATCATATTTTATGTTGGGGACACTTATTGGTTTATGGAGTCTGAACCGTCCCGTTAGTTTACTATGCTTTGATTTCTTTTACTGCTTTCTGGTGAAATAAAAAAAACCATAGTAATATCCATTGAGTATCGACGTTTCGAATCCAAATAAAAAACCATCATGAGAACAAAAAACCTTTTTAACAGGTATCATCAAGATTCCTTACCAGGTATCCACTCAACAACTTTCCACTAATACATGCCCGGGCACCCTCCAAGCCACAACCAATGACCCCTCCAATGTTTGCTGTAATAACCTATCGCCGTTGATCAGCCATAGGTTAGGTTATGTGGTTGCGCTAGTTTAAAGCCTTTCGATTTATTTCATATTTTTAGTTAACATATAAAGAACATGTCACTATCTAACTTTTAAAATTCATTATTTATTATAAATTATCCATAACTAGCATAGCAACAAAGTGGCTGGTGAACGCTGAAAGGCGATGCCAAAGCTTTCTTTCGGAAATTCCAAATGTGGTAATTTCAAAGGTTAATCAGTTAAACATGGCAATCATATGGTGGTATAGTAATTTCTTAATATGATTAGGTAAATGTTAAAAAGTAAACAGGTTAACTGATGCATTCAAAAATACATGGAAATTATGAAGAGTAAATCACATTCATTGATTTGGGAGGACGACTAAAAATATACCAGTATCTTCAATTGTTAACCTTAGATTAAAAAGTGGTTAATTATGCCCATCTCCAATAGATAACTTAATTATAATTATACAACATTTTATATTAATTATTTATTACAAATTTATACATTATTTTATGTAATTTGTCATCTTATAAAATAATTTTAATTTTTTTATATAATTAATTTTTTTAAATAATTTATCTACATAATAATGAATTAAGAACCAGTCATATAACTATCACATTCATTATTAATGTTTGGATGACTTACATCATCAAAACTTTTGTTCGTCTCCATATTTTGTATAAAAAATATAAGATGCATTCAATGTTAAACTTGGTTGGGAAACTTTCCCCACTTTTCCACGACAGTGTTTACTACAATGTATGTATCATGTCAGTTGGTCATTTCACTTGGTTATTTATGTCAATGATTTATTAAATAGACTACGTAAGATGCATTCCATGTTAAACTTGGTCGAGAAACTTTTTTATCTTTTCCATGACATGTTTATAATACAATGTGTACCATACCAGCTGGTCATTTCACTTAGTTATTTATGTCAGTGATTTATTATATAATTTATGGATACTTTCTTAAAACAAAACATTTTTTTAATTATTTAACTCATTATAATAGTTTTAATCAATAATGTAATGTGCCGGTCATCTCACTAGCTATTAATGTCGGTGATTTATTATATACTTTATCAAAAATTTAAAAAAATACATATTTTTTATTATTACATTTATTATATATACTATTAATTTAAAAAAAAATTATATATATTTATTTGAATAAATAACATTAAATATGAATTACAATTAATTTATATATATTTTATTTGTTTGAATAAATAACATTAAATATAAATTATGATTAGGATGTTTACAAATAAAACATATTTGAATGTTTATATAATTTTAATTTTAACAAAAAAATTATATATATTTATTTGAATAAATAACATTAAATATGAATTACAATTAATTTATAAATATTTTATTTGTTTGAATAAATGACATTAAATATGAATTATGATTAGGATGTTTACAAATAAAACATATTTGAATGTTTTAAATGTGTTGTATGTATACAAATTTTGTATTTTATATTTTTAAATTTAATATACCATTTAGTTCATCTTTATTAGGGTGTGGTATTGATGTTTAAAGACAAAAGATGTTAATGTGGAACTCATACATTTTTTTTTTATATAAGATTTGTATAAAAAACTTGTTATAGGAAACTAATATAAAAATAGTTGTTCTTTGGAGCGTGAGTTGTTATTGTTGGAAACCGACTCTAGTCCAGTTGCAAGTTGCATGTTCACGACTATGTTAATTATAAGACTTCAACAAAGACAATGCTCATTAGCAATATTTGACATAAGACATATACAGAATGACCAAACTCAGACTTTGTCCATTGAAATTAAATCTGACGACAATGAGGAACATTAAACCATATACAAAATTCAAAACTGCAAGACCAAAAAAAAAGAAAACCTAGATGAATTTCATGCCTAGCGCCAATTATGGACATAAGCGAGTAGAATGGGTGCCCTTGTCTCCTCCATCACATGAGAAAACACAACTTCATGAGTGTATTTGTAAAGCGTGGTTGTGGGTGTGCGTTTTTCTAAAAGCTCAATACAAAATTTCAAATAAGATACCTCACTATGCATCTCAAAGGCTAGTTGTTGCAGAGTGGAGAGGGCCCTAAGAATGCGCTGCATCTTTTCATCGTTGTTGTTTCTCCTCATGCCTTCTTGTGACGATGCCAGAGAGTGTTGCGCTGAATTGTCCTTGTGGTGAACTGTATGACTGTCACTTGTAGGATTGTTGTGAGTGTTGGGTGGAGGGCTCTTGGATGAAGTCCAACCCGAAAGTGTCTTCAGGGCATAGCCAAGTGAATGACCCTTTATGTCAAACCACTCAATTCTGCAACCCCATCCTCTCGTGGTGTGTCCACTATCTTGTAGTTGATCCTTGCTTAAAGTGCTTGTGGGTGACCTGGACCTCTTTCTTCGGGAGCGTCTCTTGTCCATGTCTTCCATAGTGGGGATGGGTTGACCCATAGGGATGTGGGTACCCCTTCCTTTCTTTGGGCATCCCCTATGCCTTGGAATTTTACAACCAGAAGTTGTGTTTGCTCTGAGATGAGAAAATCAAACCCACTCATGGAGATGGAAGACCCAAAATTCTTGTTCTCGTCCACTCTAACTACGTTGTTGGGGGAGATCAAAGATGAAATGCCATTGTGTCACAACTCTATTATGGCTTAAGTTCCTGCTCCGCGCTTGCGTCGTGGCTGTTATGAGGTCATTGAAGGCCCTATACCTGGTATTAAGGTTTCAATCCTCTTCGATGCGAGTTTACATTTGTCCCCTACTCCCCAAATCCTTCATCCACTATGAATTCTTCCTGAAATGACCTCACCACCCTTCAACACTACCACCTAAGTCGTCGACACTGTAATTAGGGAGCTAAGTGTCCATCGGTGTTAATGCGAAGTGTTGGCTCATGCTCATTATGGGCTATGTAACACTCCATCTGAGACATACTTTTTTATTCCTATTGATAATATAAATTAAAAAATTTTAAGTAATACACTTTAAATTGTCACAAATTTAATTTTAATTTTAGTAAAAAAGGAAACTTGGTAATATAAATTTTCATTTCTTGTAAAATTAAGTTATGTAATTACATTTACAGTTTAAATAAATATGTCACATCTATAATGTTAATAAATCAAATTAAAAAAAAAAGAAATAAATGAATGGAATATGGAATGAAAATTATAATGAAATCCAGTTACAATTTTAGTAAGAAAACAAGCAAACAAAGAAGTGTGTTGATGAAAACTAAATAAGAAAAGAAACAAAAGCAGTTAGATTAAGTGAGATATATGTAAAGATGGTATATGTGTCCTTAAAAGTTGTATGATAGTCCAACACATACTTCACATCCTTTGCACCAAATTATGTTGTTTTCAAGTTATTGAGATACAAAGCTAAGGGAATTTCTCTACTCACCTCTATGGTTGAATGCATATGAAAGGATAAAGAATTTTATTGAATTTTATTGGTCAAAGGGTATATAAAATGGTAGAGGGAATGGATGGCATTCTTTATATTTTGTGTTCTCCTTATTATTTATTTCCTACTAGTGGCTTTAGAGATTTAATATGAAGGGAATGGCCATGCAGCATCCATTTATTCCCACCATGTTGTTTCAAGGCTTAGGTTCTCTCGCTACATTAATGTGATGTGATAATATCTTCATTCTCTATTTTGTTTTATCTATGTTTATTGTATAGGTTTATTTCTCGTATGTTGTCTGCTATGCTTATTCCATGAAAAATGATGACATGAGAACTTAAAAGGATGGAAAGTCATGAATTATAATAAAAATATATGCTTTAGGGCTAATGCACAAATTTGATGGCCTCAAACATGATAGTTGGGGTTTCATAAAACATGCACTTGTTTTGAAAATGTTGAATACACTTGTGTTGCATTAACATTCTTTAGGAGGTGTCAATCCTCAATGCTAAGCTAAATTTTTTTCCAACTTCAAAATTTTGAAATTATAACAAAGTGATTTATAAACTATCATGGATGTTCCACTGGAACAGTTCATCACTACAGATCTTACAATATTTTGAAATATTTTATAATGTAGTTTATTACCTTAGATATCATATTTGATATTACTAGCGTAGTGCTCAAGTTTATGGAAATAATTGAAAACGCAATGAAATAAGCAAGGAAACGGACACACAATCCATACAAATGAACACAAGATGTGACCTAGTAAACCTAATACAGGAGAAAACATATCTAGAAGGTGATTCCTATGCTATACTCTCTTTTTCTTAATTATGAAATGCAAGTAGAAAGAAAGGAGCACTCACTCTAAAGTTATTGTGGATGTTGTGGCCTAAATGGTCGCTACAAAACCTTCTATGCCCTTTGATATTATTCAATATCTGACTCCTAGATGCTTTTCTCGACAATAAAAATATAAAAATACAAAGAGAATGGAACCCCTTCCTTTCCTAGTGACACAATATTTAACATAGTCTGATAGTTGTCTAGGGATAGGGTTAGGATTATCAACCCTAAACTAGTCTTAGGGTTTTAAACCATATAGAATCTTCTTTAATGTCCAAATATGAATAGCCCCACATGTATGAGTAATGGGGCCCAACATGTCATCCACTTAGTACCATGGTGGTCAACAAGGTAGGTTAGCTTGTGGGAGACATAACTTCTACATACAAACTTTTATTAAGGTGATTTTTACATCATTGGATAGATTATTCTGTGTAGAAAAATTTCAAGGTGGTAGGATCTAACCTCATAAAGAGTCATTTGATTTCTTAAATAGATTTTAGAATTTTTTGGGTGCAAATAACTAGATTGGGACTTGCCACTAGAATGGGGCTTGTAAGTTAATTCTTCCATTTGTTCCTCCAAAAATCTACCAAGATAGATGAAAAATAATATAATCATTCATTTTAAATCATACCTCCTCATTTAGGGAGGATGTTTATCCCTAAAATATTTTATTGAATTGAGTGACACAAATTTTCGTTCACCTTCTCCCTAGAGTACCATTTGGCCTTTCATGGAAGTCGTCCTTTAAACCATATTCACTAGAGTTAATGCTTACATTGTCTAGTAGTTCTATAATTCTTCTACAAAACTATATATTTTGTTAACTCTACCTAAGATTCTAGTGCTAATTTCTCTATGGTAAGTAGGAATTTCTCCTCAATTTCCATATCCAACATGGAAGGATCACTGAGTTTTAGATTTTTCACATTCACTACTAAGTAAATGCACATATAAGGGGGTATATTGGATTTTTTATCATTATCACCCACCTTCTCCATTATTTCAAAAGGACCATACCATAGAGCCTTGATATTCTTACAATGACCCTATAGCCTTTCTTTTTTCAAATGCAATCAAACTTTGTCTCCCACTTAGAATGTTTTCTAAATTATGTCTTGATCATGTTGGGAATTGTAATTTTCCTATGACTTATTCAATCTATCTTATACTTGAAAGTGGATCTTCCTAATCTTATCAAAAAAATATTCTTCTTTAAATGCATCTCCTATGATGTCTTCTATCAATACTCCTTGTTTTCCATACACAATATCCAAGGGTGATGGTGGTAAATAGCCAAAACAAGTTTTGAAAGGGGACTTATCAATAGAAGTGTGGGTTGCTCTATTATAATAGTATTGAATATAAATCAAATTTTCATC
>JZKD02S1601508.1:38814-55289 GCA_000966675.3 Picea glauca | reverse complement strand
TATATATATATTTGTGCGCAATTATAATGAATTTTACAAAAATGGAAAAGTGGTTAAAGTGTCTGGTTTATAATTTAACAATTTCTTATAAAGGTAATACTCAGAAGTAGTTAAAATTCTAACATTAATACGTCCTATTAATGAATATATATACTTAAAATTAATGTATACTTGGCTTACAGGTTAGGTGGGTAGGTAGGTAGGTAGGCCCTTGGTTCCAGATTTTGAACCAGGGCTCTGATACCATGTGTAGTAACCGTATTAATTTAAATAAAAATTTATTCCATAAACTAAAACAGTAACTTCTACTTGAATGCAGAAAACTCAATAATTTCTTTTAATTCAACACATACGCATGTTAAATTTATCAACGAATAATAATTTCATAACAGAATAAAACAAAAACATAATTTAAAATACCTTGGTCTGATGCTAACCCTCCGCTTGTCTTTTTGACCTTCCTGCTGCTTCCTTGCCCAACTTGAAGCCATGGACCAACTCTACCCAAACCATGTTTCCAACCTGCCAACTAGGACAACTTCCTAGCTCCATGATACCATATGGATATCTTGGCCCCCATGCCCAAAACCTCCAGCAAACTGGTGCCCCCTGTACTAATCCTTCCCGACTACAGAACTCAAATCCCCTCCGCAAATCCATGAGAACCCTCAAAATAAAAAATCCCCCTCCTCCTTCCGTAAGCCTCCTCATATCCTCCTTCCCCCTTTCCTTATCCCCAAATTCATTTTATTATCCGATTATTAATGCTCCTTATCCAATTATTAATGTTCCTTATCCGTTTATTAATGCTCCTTATCCCCTCTGTATACGTAATCCTCTAATTTAAACAATTAAATTTATTAACCCTTTTAAATTTAATACCCATGTCAATGAATGTAACAGGTAATTAATTAATCAAATTATAACAATTAATTAATTAATAAATATTTAATTAGTATCATTATACCAATCTTTGTTTAATTAATAACATGTTAGAAAAATTAATTACCTAATAAATTTTTACTTAATAAACCCTAAACATATATTCTACTAGGGTTGTTACAGAAATGCATAATGTTCCATATGTTGGACATCTTGGTTACTAGCAAACAATTGCAATAGTCAGAAGTCATTTCTTTTGGCCTAGAGTAGAGAAGGATGTTGTTGATTACATTTCTAGATGTATGGAATGTTAGAGAGTGAAGGATAAGTATAGACACCTAGAAGGATTGCTACAACCATTACCATTTCTAGAGAATAAATGGGAGGTGGTAAAAATTGATTTTATCACTAAATTTCCTAGAACAACAATGGAATATGATTCAATAATGGTATTAGTTTATAAATTTAAAAAGGATGCTCATTTTGTTCCTGTAAACATGTGGCGTAGACCCCTAAACCCTTAGGTTGGAGTCCGCACAGGATCTTTCAACTTCAACCCTTAGAGTCTGACTGACCCTATTAATTCCTTTCGAATATTATTCACTCACCCTCTCTGAGTATAGTTCACAGGCCCTCCTGAGTTATGCCCTCACAATCATTCACCAGCATAAACCCCGCGATCAAACCCCAGCTGTCATTGGGACTTTTTCCCTCTTCTTTTTGGGATACCGGATTTCGCGATTTCAGAAATCCCGTTGTTGAGCGCCTTGCCCCTTCAACTTCCGAAACCAGAAATACCAAACTCTCGACTCACCTTGCCACTGATTTCATCTTTTCGATCTTCGCGATTTCAAGAGTTGCAATGTCGTGCAACTCTACCTCGACTCCTAGGGTCCCGACACTCGAATTTCCGAAATCCCGAAAAGTCCACCTTCATCCCTACTACACTTCGTGACTTCAGGATTGCCTTAGCAGTATGTCTTGTCCCTTTGTCAACAGGGTTCCCGATATGTCGAATCCCGAAACAATGAAACACTAGTGTTTTGCTTCCAAGGATCAATGGTTGTGGTTCTTCCCCTTGATCCAACAGTTAGCTCGATTTCATGTACCAGGAGTTTGTAAGGCTTGTCCTCGAACTCTCTGTCTCCTATACCTTTCGGAACTCGAATTTCCGAAATGTCGAAATGTGTTTTTCCTCTCCCGGGATTTCAGAACTTGAACCACCTTTCGAAATCCCCCTCTATTTTGGGTTTTCGGGTATAGGGAATTCGAAACTCTCGACCCTAACCTTGTGTCACTATGACCCTCGAATTCCTGAACCCCGATTTTTCGAAATGCCAAAATGCACTTCCTCAATTTCCTTCATGTTTCATGATTTCGGTATTTCTGATGTGGATTGTTCTACCCCTTGTCCATGGGAATGCCAAAAACCCGATTCCCAAAATCCCGACAAATACTCTATTGCAACATCTGATTTCAGAATTTCCTCCCTAATGAGTCTCGATCACCCATCCTCAGGACTTCTGAAACCTTGAATTCTGAAGTTTCGAATTCCTGAACTCATCACTCTTTGACATCACACACGAAACCTCCTTTCACGTTTCGGGAACTTGATCAACCAAGGTTTTGGCTTGCACTCCAGGCTCCCAAACTCCAAATTCTCGAAATGATTTGATGGCCTGAATAGGTCACGATCAACGGTCCACGTTGAGTTTTCCTTTCGAAGGATAGATCTATCCAACGCTTAACTCCCCTGCAACTTTCTTGGATCCTACGATCCCTGCTATTTCGGGAGTTCTTCTCGGAGAATTCCGACCGTTCAATCTCCTCATCAAAGAACCTCTGGCTCAAATCAAACCTGTGATCCTCCTATGGAATTCAACCTCTGCATAACTACTTGCATTTCATGCCTTTCTCTCGAATGATTCAAAGGTCCTAACCCTCCTGAGCTTTCTTCGCAACCTCGGATCTCCTAAAAGAATTTTGCACACACTCCTTGCGGCACTTCTTCAAATATTCCTGAATATTTGAATCTCTCGACTCTATGAAACTTTGAAACAATAGTCCTTCAATCTCTCAACCTTAGTTTATAAGTTTTAAGGTCTCGACCTGCCTGCACACACCTTGCACGACTTCGGTGCTGTTCTTGCACTTCTACTAGAATGAGAACAATGGTATCCCTCCTGAGCTTTCAGAGATAAACTCTGAACCCTGTCAATGCACTCTTTGTGGATGCTTCACTAAACTCCTTGCAGGAACTTTTTCTCAAGAAGAGAAACAATTAAAACTCATTCCCTTACTCTCTCTCAGACTTCAAACACTTAACATGAAATCATACATACACACACAACATAATAACAAGTGCATGACAGAGAGGATAAAACAACCATAAGCATAACATTCAGCATGTATACACATAAAGCATTATAACACCATGAGTCTGAATCAAAGCCTCATATATTAATTCATAACTTTTGTACATGGGTTCTTCTCCACAACTCTCTGCTTCTCCTCTATGCTAATGTTCTTAATCATACAATCTCTGACTGATACAATGATACACAGGTGAGGGTTTCTATAGTCGTTTTCCCTCCAGCTCCTAAAACTGTCTAATCTAGATTTTTTTTTAAATCTACCTACTTTCATTAACTATGCATAAATGCCTCTACATCCTACAGATGAGAGTGAATCGCTCCAGATCTGTTTACAATATGGAAGTACGCCTTCTTACTATTTCATTAATGTTTGTGCATCCAAACTTTCAAAAACATTTCAAAACGTTTTTGACATGTGCCAAAATGTGATGGAGCTGTCTTCCACCTCCACACTTGCTTACTGCTGACGATGCTCCTGCATCAAACTCCCTCACTTGAAAATTTTCATGGACTCTTGTTCATGATCTCTTGCATGGTCTGTCCATGCTTCTGAATTTATTCTTCATTTTCCCAGCTGGCATCTTCAACTGGATGTCCCTTCCATTTGATCAAGTATTCAAAATACTCTTTTCTCCTAGTCCTTTTGTTGACTCTCTTATCAAGTATACTTTCCATCTGTGGCTTTGAAGGTACATGCATTTGTTTAGTTCACTGAACCTTTGTCTCTTCACTGTCTTCTTCAGCTCTATAAGGGTACAAATCTGAGATGTTGAATATCGATGAAATTCTGATCCCATCAGGTAATTCAATCTTATATGCGGTTGCCCCAAATTTCTTCATGATCTTGCATGGTCCAATCTTCTTCATCTTTAGTTTGTTATATGTTCCCCTTGGGAACATTTCTTTCCTCAGATGTGCCAGAATCAGATCGCCAGTGTCAAACTGAATTTCTCGCCTGTGTTGATCTGCTCTGTGCGTGTACTTTTGATTCGAATTCCACAATCTCTCCTTGACTTGGTTATGAAGCTCCTTCATCACTTATGCAAAATCCTCTACACTAGCACTCCTAAATTCAGTTTGTTCTGAATAATTCAATTCAGAAACTCCTCTTGGCCACATTGCATACACAATCTGGAATGGACTCTTCCCCGTGCTTCTGTTGTGTGAATCATTATAAGAAAATTTCGCTTGTGGTAAAATGTGATCCCATTGACTGTGATGTTCAGTCACTAGGCTCCTTAGCAAATATCCCAAGCTTTTGTTTACAACTTTTGTTTGCCCATCCATCTGAGGATGATAAGATGAGCTAAATGAAAAATTTGTCCCCATATTCTTCCATAAAGTCCTCCAGAAATGTCCCACGAACTTGGTGTCTCGATCCGAAACTATACTTCTGGGCAAGCCGTGAAGTCTGACAACTTCCTTGAAAAAAAGGTTCGCAATATGAGTTGTGTCACTGGTTTTCTGAAATGGTATAAAATGTGCCATCTTTGAAAATCTGTCTACCACCAAAAAGATTGAATCAAATCCTCTTTGTGTCCTTGGAAGCCCTAATACAAAATCCATGCTCACTGCATCCCATGGCCTCTCAGGTATGGTTAATGGCTGGTATAACCCTGTGTTTTTCCTTTTTCCCTTTGTGTGCTGACAAATTCTACATCTGTCCACAAATATTTTGACATCGGTCCTCATCCTTGGCCAAAAATATGGGCCATTCAACTTTGAGAGCGTCTTATCATGACCGAAATGTCCGACCAATCCTCCACTGTGTTTTTCTTTCAACAGATTCTCCCTCATGGAGCATTTTGGAATACATAATTGATTGCCTCTGAATAATAATCCATCCTGGATCATATATTCTGTCCACTGGTTTCTGTCCCTGAGAATTGGATTCTCATATGCCTCATACGCCTCTTTAAAATCTGGGTCATCTCTGTACATTTCTTCGAGATTATCAAAACCCAAAGTTTTGACTCTAAATTCCTGCATAAGAAAACATTTCCTTCTCAAAGCATCAACAACTTTGTTAGCAGTTCCATAAATATGTTTAATTACAAAAGTAAAATTTTGCATGTATTGAACCCATTTAACATGTCCTTGGTTCAACTTCTCTTGTTGAGTCACGAATTGTAAAGCATGATTATCACTGTACAAAAAAAACTCTTTAGGAACCAAATAGTGTCTCCACTTCTTTAGTGTCTGTATGAACACATAAAATTCCTTGTCATATGTGGAGTACTTCACTTTCGCTTCATTCAGTTTCTCACTGAAGTATGCAATCGGTCTATCATCTTGGCTCAAAAAAGCTCCTACTACAAATCCTCTTGCGTCACACATGACCTGAAACGTCTTGTTGAATTCTGGCAACACCAAAATTGGCTATTCAGTAATCTTCTTTTTCAACAGATTGAAAATTTTCTCTTCTTCCTCTGTCCAATGAAAAGATTTATGTATTTTCTTCACCGTGTCCATCATCGGTGTGTTAATTCCGCTAAAATTTCTGATAAATTTCCTGTAGAAACTAGCCAATCCATGAAAGCTTCTAACTTCAAATATACTCTTCAGCAATGGCCAATTCTTAATCACCTCCACTTTATCTGGATCCATTTTTAGTTTATCTGTAGAGATAACAAACCCCAAATAAATGAGCTCTGTCTTCATGAATAATGATTTCTTCATATTTATCATCAACTTCTCTTGCTGTAATCTCTTCATCACTGTAGCCAAATGCTTCAATTGATCTGTTTTTGTTCTGCTGAAAATCAATATATCGTCAAGATATACAATGACGAATTTCCCTATAAATTCCTTCAAGACTTTGTTCATCAACCTCATGAAAGTACTAGGTGCATTTGTTAAGCCAAATGCCATAACAAGCCATTCATACAACCCTTCATTCATCTTGAATGTTGTCTTCCATTCATCACCTTCTCTCATCTGAATTTGATGATAGCCGCTTTTCAAATCAATATTTGAAAAATATTTTTCTCCACTCAAGCAATCCATAAAATCATCCATCCTTGGCAATGTAAATCTGTATCTGATGGTAATTTTGTTGATCGCTCTTGAGTCTGTACACATTCTCCAGCCTCCATATTTCTTTGGGCTGAGCACTGTTGGAACAGCGGATGGACTCAAGATTTCTCTAACAAACCCTTTGTCCATTAAATACTGGACCTATCTCTTGACCTCTTCATTCTCCTGCGGCATCAATCTGTACGCTGCTTTGTTTGGTAAACTAGATCTAGGTATAATATTGATGTGATGACTTATACTCCTGATCGGTGGCAATGAACAAGGTAGTTTGTCCACTACTATATCAGCAAACTCTTCCAACAACTTTTGGATTTCCTCTGGTAAATCATCCACTCTTGTACTGGTTAAAAAAATTCTAGGCTTCCTAACCACAATGAATTGTGTATCTTCCTTCTTCTTAACCTCCTTAAGAAGTTCCTTCCCACTCATGAGAAGCACAATGTTTCTCACCTTTGGTTTCACTTCATTATCCTTAATTGGCAACAACATGTGAGTTCTCCCATTCTTCTCCAGGGTGTATGTGTTCTTTCTCCTATCATGAATCACATTCTTGTCATATTGCCATGGTATACCTAGCAATAGATGACAAACATCCATGGGAATGACATCACATAGTATTTCATCCTTGTATCCTCCTATTTCAAATTCAACTAAACATTGTTTAGTGACATTTACCTGATGTCCTTTTTGTACCCACGAAACTATGTATGGGCTTGGATGTTCAATAGTCTCCAACTCCATCTTTTCTACCATCTTCGTAGAAACGAGATTGTCTGTGCTACCACTGTCCATGATGACTTTGCATACCCTGTCTTTGGTCTTGCAAGCAGTCCAAAAAGGTATGTTCCTTTGGGATGGGTTCTTTGCCTCCTTCTCTGGCGTTAAGAGAACTTTTCTCATCATTAGTGATATTCCACCCTCAACATCTTCTACCTCAACATTTCATCCTTGAGCTTTGACAATATGAGTTTCACCTCCTTCTTTCTTCTTATCTAGACATTCATAAGATTTGTGTCCATTTTTTCCACAGGTAAAGCATTTTATTTCTCCACCTCTGCCTCTTCCTCTTCCTCTTCCTTGAGGAAAAGTATTTCTATCAGCATACTGTCCTTTCTGTGAGCTTCCACCTCTCTCAATTTGAGCTTGAGGCTTCTTCCGCTCTTCTTTAGGTTTCTGATTTTTGTCTTGGGAAATTGTTTTGCCTCTGGCTTGACTTCTGCCTCGGCCTCTCTGACCTTGTTTTCGGCTCAGCTTCTCTTCAACTTTCAAAGCCATCTAATAAGCATCTTCCACCGTCCGAATGGTCATCATGCTCATTTCATCTTGAATGTCATATCGTAGACCATTCATATACTTGGAAACTTTTTCATCATCGCTTTCTCGATGACCTGCTCTGATGTTTATCCTGTAGAACTCTTCAGTGTATTCTTTCATTGTCATCAATTTCTGTCTCAAGTTATGCATTCTCCGAAACAGAGTAATTTGATAATCCTTGGGTATGAACTTTGCCTTCATCTTCACAACCATTCTATCCCAACTCTTGATTTTCTGTTTACCTTTGCAGCGTCTATCAGCCTGTAGTTCATCCCACCATAATGTTGCATGCCCTTTAAGTCTTGTAACAACGTGTTTGACCTTCTTGTCTTCATCTACATCCTCATAGCCAAAATATTTATCCAGAGCTCTAATCCAGTCTAGAAGCTCTTCAACATCTAGGTTTCCTTCGTATACTGGAATGCCCATTTTTGCTCTAGCACTTATCCTTGCAACAACCTTAAATAGGCATTCATATGCTGCATCTTCGGCTGCAACTTCCTCATTTTCACTTTCAGATTCGTTGATATCCCTCGCATTAACTGTGCACCTCTGTGTTGTTTCCATGGCATCAAGCCTGGCACGTAGTTCACACATCTCTCTTTCCCTTGCTGGATCAAGTAATTGTCTGTCTCTTCTTCTTGGAATTTCCCTTTCCTCTGGTGGGTTAGGTATTTGCCTGTATCTTCTTCTCGGCGGAATGGCTGGAAAATTCCTCTTTTCCCTGCTATAGAAAGCAAAGAAATATTTCTAAGATCTGATACCACAACTGGCACATACCCCTAAACCCTCAGGCTGGAGTCCGCACAGGATCTTTCAACTTCATCCCTTAGAGTCTGACTGACCCTCTTAATTCCTCTCGGGAATTATTCACTCACCCTCTCTGAGTATAGTTCACAAGCCCTCCTGAGTTATGCCCGTGCAATCATTCAACGACATAAACCCTGCGATCAAACCCCAACTGTCATTGGGAATTTTTCCCTTTTCTTTTCGGGATACTGGATTTTGCGATTTCAAAAATCCTGTTGTTGAGTGCCTTGCCCCTTCAACCTCCGAAACCTAAAATACCAAACTCTCGACTCACCTTGCCACTGATTTCATCTTTTTTCTCTTCGCGATTTCAGGAGTCGCAATGTCATGATCCTCTACCTCAACTCCTGGGGTCCCGACACCCGAATTTGCAAAATCCTAAAAATTCCACCTTCAACCCTACTACACTTCGCGAGTTTGGGATTTCCTTAGCACTATGTCTCGTCCCTTTTTCAACAGGGTTCCCAATATGCCGAATCCTGAAACACCGAAACACTAGTGTCTCGCTTCCAAGGAAAATCAACAGCTGTGGTTCTTCCCCTTGATCCAATGGTTAGTGCGATTTAGCATACTGGGAGTTAGTAAGGCTTGTCCTCGAACTCTCTGTCTCCTATACCTTCCGGAACCCAAATTTCCAAAATGTTGAAATGGGTTTTTCCTCTCCTGGGATTTCAGAACTTGAACCAACTTTCGACAACCCCCTCTGTTTCAGGTTTTCGGGTATCAGAAGTTTGAAACTCTCAACCCTAACCTTGTGTCACTACGACCCCCGAATTCCCGAACCATGATTTGCCAAAATGTCGAAACACACTTCCTCAATTTCCTTCGCGTTTCGCAATTTTGGTATTTCTGATGTGGAGTGTTCTACCCCTTGTCCACAGGAATGCTGAAACCCGATTCCCAAAATCCTGACAAATACTATATTGCAACTTCTGATTTCAGACTTTCCTCCCTGATGAGTCCCGATCACCCATCCTCGGGACTTCTGAAACCATGAATTCCGAAGTTCTGAATTCTCGAACTCGTCACTCTTTGACTTCACACACGAAACCTCCTTTCGCATTTCGGGAACTTGATCAACCAAGGTTTTGTCTTGCACTCCGGGCTCCCAAAATCTGAATTCCCGAAATGATCTAATGGCCTGAATAGGTCACGATCGACGGTCCACATTGAATCTTCCTTTCGAAGGATAGATCTATCCAACGCTTAACTCCCCTACAACTTTCCTGGATCCTACGGTCCCTGCTATTTCGGGAGTTCTTCTTGGAGAATTCCGACCATTCAATCTCCTACTCAAAGAACCTATGGCTCAAATCAAACCTGTGATCCTCCTCTGGAATTCAACCTCTGCATAACTACTTGCATTTCCTTCCTTTCTCTCAAATGATTCAAAGGTCCTAACCCTCCTGAGCTTTCTTTGCAACCTAGAATGTCCTAAAAGACTTCTCCATGCACTCCTTGCGGCACTTCTTAAAATATTCCCAAATATTTGAACCTCTTGACTCTGTGCAACTCTGCAATAACAGTCCTTCAATCTCTCAACCTTAGTTTATAAGTTTTAAGGTCTCGACCTGCCTGTGCACACCTTGCACGACTTTGGTGCTTGTCTTGCACTTCTACTGGAATGAGAACAACAATATCCCTCCTGAGATTTAAGAGATAAACTATGAACCTTGTCAATGCACTCCTTGCGGACGCTTCACTCCACTCCTTGCAGGAACTTTTTCTCAAGAAGAGAAACAATTGAAACTCGTTCCCTTACTCTCTCTCAGACTTCAAAAACTTAACATGAAATCATACATACACACACAACATAATAACAAGTGCATGACAGAGAGGATAAAACAACCATTAGCATAACATTCAGCATGTATACACAGAAAGCATTATAACACCATGAGTCTAAATCAAAGCCTCATATATTAATTCATAACTTCTGTACATGGGTTCTTCTCCACAACTCTCTGATTCTCCTCTATGCTAATGTGCTTAATCATACAAAGGTGAGGTTGTCTATAGTCGTTTTCCCTCCAGCTCTTAAAACTGTCTAATCTAGATTTTCTTTAAAATCTACCTACTTTCATTAACTATGCATAAATGCCTCTACATCCTACAGATGAGAGCAAATCGCTCAAGATCTATTTACAATATGGAAGTACGCCTTCTTACTATTTCATTAATGTCTGTGCATCCAAACTTTCAAAAACATTTCAAAACGTTTTTGACATGTGCTAAAATGTGATGGTGTTCATCCCAGCTGTCTTCTGCCTCCACACTTGCTTGTTGATGACGATGCTCCTTCATCAATATGACTCATACAAAAACTAATATTGCAGAAATTTACATGAAGGGAATTACTAGGTTGCATGGGATACCTAAGGAAATTGTTCCAAACAGGGATACTAAGTTTACTTCAAATTTTTGGAGGGGACTGTTTAAAGGATTTGGTACAAATATGAACTTTAGCAAAAAATACCATCCACAGTCATATGGGAATACACAGAGAGTCAACCAAGTGATTCAAGACATGTTCAGACTGTATGTGATGGATAAGCCATTCAAGTGGGTAGATTACTTGCATTTGGCTAATTTTCCCTATAATAATGGGTATCAATATTCATTGAAGATGAGCCCATTTGAAGCTTTGTATGGCATAAAATTCAATACTCCGTTGAGTTTGGGTAACCTAGCAGATAGAGTAGTAATTGGACCAGACTTTCTCTAGGATATGTAAGAACATATGGTTAAAATCAAGCAAAATGTAAAGGCAATGCAATATAGACAAAAGAGTTATGATGATAAGAGCAAGACAACTAGAGAATGTAAAGTGGGAGGGTATGTGATTTTGAAAGTGAATCACAATAAGAGCTCATTTATTTTGGGTATTTGTACAAATCTAGCAGCCAGATTTTGTGGTCCATTTGAGATACTAGACAAAATAGGTCCAGTTGCATACATGCCTGCATTTCTTGCTAAAATGAATGTGCATAACGTATTTCATTTCTCTTTGTTGAAAAAGTATGTACATGATCCTAACCATGATATTTATTGGAATTTGATTCAGGTGGAGATAGAAGGAGACTTTCAGGTCTAGTCAGTGCACCATGGACAAAAAAGTCAAAATGCTCCAAAATCGAGTCATAGAACTCGTAAAATTTCAGTGGACCTACTATGGTCCTGAAGATGCTAGTTGGGAGTAGGAGGATAACATGCAGACAAAGTACATGTGACTTTTTTAATAATTTTCAAATTTTGAATTATGTTTTGTATATGCATTGAGGACAGTACCAAAATAAGGGGAGCAGAATATAATACTCTAGTTTTGAGTCGTTGAATTAACAATGCATTTGGTTTATTTGATGAAAGGCCAGAGTGCCTGAACAGTTAAAAAGGGGCTAGAGTTCTTAATAAATGTAATACTATGAAAATTGTAAATAATAAAATACATCGTTGGCTGTAAGATGGACAAGCACAAGAGTTATAGAGGGATTTGGTTCCATGAGAGAGGGGGCTAAAGGGGCTAAGTATTTTATTATTATTGTATTCACCTTCTTGGTTTTAATTGTTGCACTATTTTATCATTGTTGTCGAAGGATTGATGTCAAAGGGTTGATGTCAAGTATTTCCATAGTGATGTGCTTGTATCATTGATGTATTGATTGTTGGATTATGTTGTCACTGATGTAATTGATGTCAAAGGGTCAATTTCAAGTGGTATGATGTGTTGATAGTAAAGGGAGTTGTATCATTGATTTCATGTCATGGTTGATAGTAATTACCAAATGGATGAACTCTAAATTGGTCCCCTTATGGTGAAATGCCTCACAGGAATACACTTTTTGAAGTCCAAATGGCTAACCCCAGCAGTTTGGTTAGGGAATCCAAAATTTATTGAGGAATAAGGTAATGAATATCAGTGAATTTGCAAGTGAGACTATTATATATGGATTGTACTCATCGTGTCGTTTTTGGTGATAAGTGGTACGCCACGTGGATCCTCACGGCTAGGGAGATATGGCCTTGTGAAGTTGGAGAACCCTCATGAGTTATATAGAATCCCCTATAAGGTCAAATAAGTCAAAAAGGTCAAAGAAGTAAAATTATTCTAAAAGATCCTAGAAGAAGTTGACTAGTCAAAGTGGGTGAAACCAAGAGTTAATCATGGGTTAAGTTGTTGCAATAAGAAAATAATTAAAAATAAATTAGTTGAAACTAGAAGTGGAGAGTTTACTATTTGTGGAAAAAGTGGTTGTAAGTGGAAAAAGTGGTTAGAAGTGGGTTATCCCTAAAAGAAGGAAGTTGGTTAGAAGATAACCCCTAGAGGAAGCTACTTGGAGAGTATAAATAAGAGAGCAAGGGTCTCTTATGTGGGGGATATTTGAGAACATTGAATATCTATTTTTGGTGAAAGGTTCATTGTAGGTACTCATGGATGCATTAGAAGTTTTCTAAGTATGAGTTAGCAAGGAAGTTTGACAATGAAAATTTCAGAGGTTCAAAAAAACCCTAGTTTTTGAAGTGTATGCAAGTTGTAGTGGATCAACTCGCTTACGTACATAGGATACAGTGGAATAAGGCATGTGTATATGCAGGCTGCAGTGGAGGAGGTCATGTATAGGTGAAAAAGTCATGAAGACTTAATATGATGTTGGTTCCAGGTCCCTAAAGTCTGAAGAAAGTTCTAGGTCAACATTCTATAGGTTCAAATGATCTACAAAAGTTCTGTTATGGTTTCATGGTTGTTTTTAATGATCACTTATGCTTATGGTATGGTGAATTCTTGAAGAATTCTTGGTATGGTTGTTATGATATCTAGATATGGTATATATTGGTTGGTTGGTTGAGTGAGAAACACTCTCATGTATGGTACAATTATGATATGGTTCCTATAGCCCACACCCTTGAGCTACATTTACTTTCTTGAGGGATATGTATGATGATGCATGCATGGAACAGGTTGATTGTTGTGATAGTTTTGATGTAGTGACATGTTATTGGTGGATGTGACACAGGAAGGAAACTTTTAGAGGTGCATAAGAATGGATTCTCTAGTTTTTATGAAGGTATACGAAGGATGATAGAGGGAAGGGCGTGTACAAACAAGAACTACAATATAGGCAGGTCACATACATATGCGAGCTGCAGTATAGACATATCACGTACATATGTGAGATGCATTATAGACAGTTCACATATCTGTTTGTACATTTGACATATTGTTTTATGTCTACAAGTTGGGTGTTGTACTTGAGAGTTGGATTCCTCACATATCAGTTAGTGTTGAGATCTACAAGTTGGGTCTTGTATTGAGAGTTGGTGCTCTCTTGGAGTTGGTTCCCTTTTTAGTTGGTGTTGATAAACCCCAGATATTGTAGTCTCACATAATACAAAAGTAAAATTACACATATATTGGTTGTTCTTTGTGTTCATTATTGTGATGGTTCATAATTCTTTATTGTTGATGTATGTTGTTGAGATATGCAAGAAACTAGTTGTGAATGGAAGTAATGAATAATGATTTTTGAAATGATTGTTAACTAAAGTTTTGAAAGAGTTTTAAAAAGAGCATCACACTGGTTCACCCCCCCCTCTCAGTGTGGTCAGTGTGTCCAACATTTGGTATCAGAGCAGGCCTTCACTATAAGCCTTACAAGCTTGAAGGAAATCCATAGACAAAAAAATGGATGAACTTGAAAATGAAGTTCCCCTCTTTGATGAGACATATGAATTGGCATAGAGAATATAAATGAAAGTGCATTTGAAGGGAAAACAAGCAGGTGTTTGGAACATAGTTGTTGGTGGATCAGTTCCCTCAAAGAATCAGTCAAAATTTGCAGCCCAAAAGGAAGCAAATAAGAACAATGCAATGGCACTCAAGACCATCTTTAATGGACTCTCAGTTTCTGTCAAAGAAAGCATAGGACAACATTCCTCCATCAAGGACCTATGGTTGAAGCTAGATAAGGTGTATCAAGACAAAAGACAAGACACATAAGACAATTCTATAAAGGACAATGAAGGTCAAGACTCTTCAAAATCTTATGATTTCAATAATTATAAGTGTGATGATGTTGAGTGTTCTCCTGAAAATAAAGAAGAATATCCAACTAAAATAGAAGAAGTTTGTGTAGAATTAGCTAATAGTTATATTATAGATGAAGAAGAATATTTGTTGAAGATTAAAGATAAAATTATGAATGATTTAGAAGAAGCTAGCATGGAAATAGGATATGGTTCAATTTCTTTTGAGTATCTTGAAAAATACACTGAGGAATCCCTATTAAAGTACCAAAGGATTACCATGACACTAAAACAAATTGTCAAGAAACAAAAATAAAATAAAAAGACTCAATTAGAAGAAAAAGAAGAAGAGATGAAGAGACTAAATATTGATATAATTAGTCAAGAAGAATAAAAGAAGAAGAATGATGAAGAAACAAGTGAAATCATTGTCAATATGAAGACCCAACTTGAAGAAGAAAAAAGGATAGAATAACTATTGAAGAATCAAGTAAGTGAAAATGAAGAATCATGCCATAAGCTAGAAGAAAAAGTTGTTGATCTCAGAAGGAAAGCAAAGAAGTAAAACACTCATATCAAGTTCATGAACAACTCAACAATCTTGGATGAAATCTTGGATAGTCAAAGATAACCAAATGATAAATAAGGCCTTGGATAAAAAAAGGAAGCTACACACTTTAAAGTTGGCTCTTCTAAGAAGCATTATGCAGGCCCCTCATTCTCAAAGGATGCAAGTAAAGTTGCAAGTCAAGAACCAACACAAAGAATGAAAAACTTCAGAAAATCAGAGCAAGGAAGACACCAAGAAGCAAGTCCTACACCTCAAGTTAAATTCAAAAGAGATATGCCTTCAAGGTGGACACCAAGAATAGGTATGAAAATGTTTTTCATGGTCACTATTGTTAGGACCACACAATGTACCTTTTTGCCTATACTTTTTGCCACCATTATACTCTTTATCACCTACATTTAGACTCATCCTATCACTTTATCTGATCATCTCAAAGGTATACAACGTCCCTTCTCATTACTATATGTTTAATCTGTTTTGCATAATATTTTACATCATTCTCGTACTTAACCATTGATTAGAAATGCATAAGTGTCCAAAGATGCAGATTTTCATTCAAGGCCTATTGTTGAAACACAGAACTGATGCTGAAACACGGAGCTGCTACACAGTTCGAGGTCGCAAGATGCTGAAACACGGAGCTAGTACACAGTCCAGAGTTGCAGATGCTGAAACACAGAGAAACCACCAGAAACGACGATGCTGAAACACAAGGAAGCCGACACAGTCAGCGGTCAACAGTCAGAGCGTAATTTACGTTGCTGAAACAACCCGTGAATTGCAATGCTGAAACAGCATCCACCACAACGAAGAAGAAGTTGTCACACCAGCCGTAACAAAAATATCTTACTCAGTTCCTGTAATAGCATTCGGTTGTGTGAGACTAGGACATCCTATGCTGATTTAGAAAGAAGATCCGACTTAGGATAGGATTTAGATATGCATTGTAACGATCGAAGGGATTTCCTCTTTAAATCAGAGGAAATCACCATTCAAGATATCCAAGTTTTGATACATTGAAGAAACTCCAGAGAAGCGGGACGTATTCTATTCTTTCAATTTGTAATGTGATATTTCGACAGATGAATATAAGACTTCTTTTAGTATCCTTCTCTAGCTTTTTCACTCAGGGGAATCTTGTGAGAAGGGAGGGCCCACCTTCTTCACAAGATTCACCCATTAGATAGAAGTGTGTTAGTATAATTTCTGTTTACATTTTGTTTAACTGTCGTTTGCTGAAACACTGTTTAATGGATTCCGCTTTGCTGAAACACTACTGACTCTGTCTTAGTTATTGAATGGAATTTGTAATTCTTTTTATCAGCAATCTTATGTGATGATTTTACGAGGCTAGCAGAGAATTGGTTAAGGGTCCTTGCTCAGACAGAAAGGGATTGGAATATCATAACCTCTGTAGGTTTCCTTTACCTCTGCAAGTGTGCTAGCCAGGGATTTGGTTAAGGTGT
>JZKD02S1601508.1:6508-28477 GCA_000966675.3 Picea glauca | reverse complement strand
GTTTAGTGCCACCTCTAAATGCAATCAAAAGGATTCCACAATTGGTAGGAGCATAAATCTTTGGTGGTGATGCTAAAATATCTGGCGTGCCCAGATCATAGGTCACAATCAGATCAATGATCACCAATCATTTCGGCACCACAAGTTGCGCGAACATTAAAATCCAAAGGTGGGTCAAAATCCCAACCATGGTTTTGTAGGGAGGCTACATGGCGGAAGATGGTGAATTTTGGGCCCAAAATCATTATAGGTCCAAACCACTTTCAACGACCCCGAAATCATGTGTGTATATGATGCCTTAACCAACATCGACATGTGGCCGCTCACTAGTCATCCAGCTATGATCCAATCCCAAGGAGGATTCAGTTAATGAGTAGGGACTGGTAGTTGAAACCTCAGATCAGTCCATAAATAGAAAGAAATGAAATTATGGCTAAGGAGACAGAGTTGTCAGCCCCAGGTACAATGAAGGACGATTTTTCTTGCAGGCCCATGCTGATCTGAGCTTGCGTTTGATAGAATAATGCACGTACAGTCTAATAGAAGGCTACATAGACAAAAATCTTTGAATAGAATGGCCAGATCACACTTCTTGTAGTTGTGGACTGATCTGAGTATAAATAGATCAGTTCAATATTTTTTTATGGTCGTCAACTGGTTGAGAAGAGCTCCCTATTTTGTAATATTTTGATAACATAACTATTCTCTGGTTTTGTATGAGATCTGAGACTTTTGCATTAATAGAAGTCAACTTCTTTCATCATATTGTTTAAATATTTGTTGAAACACTCGTGCATGGAGGATCCATACGAGGGTTGTAGTTGTATTGTAATGTAGGGTTTATTATAATGTTGTTGTGACATATTTTAGTAATTTCCTTATTTCCTTTTCCCCTCTTATGCTGAAATGCTTGTGCATGGAGGATCCAAAAGAGTTGTTGTAATTGCATGGTAATGGAGGTTTGATTATTATCCAGCTATGATATATTTTTGTGTCTGAAAATTAAGTTCAAGAGTGCTCTTGTACCTGAGTTTTTCTTCACCAAGTTGCTTTAAAGTCGGATGCCCATGGAAAACTTGTCCACCTTTCTCACTAAGTCTTCCCTCTGATCACCTTTAACTCTAAGACAATGACTGAAGTTAATGAGGACCTCATTTCCCTATGCATTGCTTGTCCAATTTCGGTGTTAAAAAAATATTGTAATATTTTTTTTCCATTTGACCTCCATTCATAAACCTACCTCCACAAACATTTTGATGGGTACAGGGCTTATCCTCTTGTAGTATGAGGTTTACTCTCAGTGCTAACATTAGTGGCATCGTTTCCAGGGATGGAAGTGAAAATATCTTCCTTGGGAGAATGACAACGAAAAAATCCAGTTTTAGATGGTGAATTGAATCTGGAAACATTATTCTGACTGCTCATCTTTCACCATGGAGAATCCATTGTTCATAAATCTATTGGTGACTCCATTGGTTTGGAATGGAAAATATTTTAGCTCAGAGGTATGTTTTCTATGATTTTTCAAATATAGTTGGTTTCCCTAATCCTGTGCCTAGTAGAGATGAATGGGAAAGTAACCTTCCTATATTTCAAGGAGAAGAGTGGGAGGAACCCGCTGAACACTTGTTGTATTTTCATGCTTTTATTCATAAACTTTGTATCATGCACATAGATGCTCAAATAAATATTTTTAGGTATTCATTCGAGGGTATTGCTCACGATTGGTGTAGATCTCTTCCAGTTGCAAGTATCAACTCCTTGACAGACTTTCATGCAGCTTTCAATTCCTTTTGTAAATAATATTTTCTAGCTGAACATCCTTTTGAGGGATGTTGTAATGAGTTTTCTTTTCTCCATAAAGATTCTTCTAGTCATGAAATCCCGATTTGTGATGAAGAATTTATTGTATAAGAAAACATTTACCATGAATATCACGAGGTGTTGAATGATATTCATTATGGCATAAATAACATAGAAACGTATGGCATCATAGCAGATGTATCTGTTGTTTTAAATTTTCATGAAGATCAACATCTCTCTTTTGAATTTTCTGATGATGAAGAGAAAGTGTATTTTGCAGTAGATATTTCTCCTGACTATGAAGCTGAGATAGATGATAAGTGAGTTAAAAAAACCAGGGAAGATTCCTCTCTGGTTTTTCCTAGATTTTCATAATTGAAGGCATATTTGTTTTGCTTCTCTTATGAAGAAAATGTAGATGATATTTATTTCCTTGAAACAATTTTTTTTGGAATCCCTAATTATGATGAAGAAGTTGTTTCGAATACTGACCAAAAACAACCAATTTTTGATGAATATCTGAGTGAAGAGGATAAAGAGCAGATCTTGTTCATGGTTTCTTTGGAACCTCATAGAATAGTTCCTGTATATGATGATTATGAATCTGACCCTTGGGAGGGACATGCAGGAGAAAAGGAAGAGCTAAATGTCCAGCTTATCTCCTGTCCAACACTTGTAAATGAGAAAATATCACCTAGGATTATCCAACCTTCATCAATCCTTTATCCACCTATACACTCCGATAACACCAAAAAATAGGTTAGAAATAGTGAAGTAAAGGAGTTAATTTCTTACCAGGTTAGTGTGCCCTATTATAAATTTTATTACCCTGTAGGGTTATATATGGAGTTGAGTTTTCCAAAAGACTTGGAGACTACAAAATTATTCATCTTATCATCATTTGGGGGTATTGTCAGTGTTGCAAAACATGTTTTCATTCTGCTGTCATACTTCCCTTACCTTTTGTGGATCATTTGCAGTGAAAAGAAGAATTATGTTACCAAGCAGTTTGGGTGGCTATGGTGGAAGTTTTCTTTCACCTCACACATTGTAAAAATCGATTAGTTTAGGATTGTACATAAATAAACTCCATTCTAGAGCATGTATGTTTTTTTTCTTTTTAAGTTGAGTAGTGTACATGTCAACATGTTTCTTTCAAAAAAATGTATTTGAGCTTGACTCCATAACCCAAAAGCTAAGGCACTGGAACTACACATTCTTGGCATCTCCCAGGGACAATGCCATCCCATATGGAGCCAAATATTATCACCTAAAATTGTCCATAGTCATGAGTGACAGCCGGGAACGAAGGCAAGAAGGAAGGTGTAGTTTTAATAAATGAAGTTCCCCCCCCGTGCAGTACATATTAGCGCCATCTCTAAATGCGGTCAGAAGGATTCCACAATTGGCAGGAGGATAAAGCTTTGGAGGTGGTACTAAACTAGCCATCGCGCCCAGATCACAGGTCACGATCAGATCAATGGTCGCCAATCATTTTAGCACCACAAGATGCACAAACATTAAAATACAAAGGTAGGCCAAAATCCTAACCACACTTTTGTGGGGAGGCTACGTGGCAGAATTGGGTACATTTGGGGCCTAAAAGAGGTGTAGGTCCAAACCGCTTTCAAAGGCCTTGAAATAACGTGTGCATATGATTCCTTATCCAACAATGATAGATGGTTTCCTGCTAGTCGTCCATCCACGCTCCAATCCCGAAGAGGATTCAATTAATGAGTAGGGACTGGTAGCTGAAATCTCAGCTCAATCCATAAATAGAAAGAAAGGAAATTATGGCTAAGTATATAGAGTTGTCAGCCCCAGGTACAATAATGGACGGTTTTTCCTGTAGACCCATGCTGATCTAAGCTTGCGCGTGATAGAAGAATACACACAGTCTGACAGAAGGTTGCACAAAAAAAAATCTTTGAATGGGATGGCCAGATCACACTCTTGATAGTTTTCGAATGATCTGAGTATAAATAGATTAGTTCAATATTTTTTTATGGTCGTCAATTTATCGAGCAGATCTCCCTATTTTGTAATATTTTGATAACAAAACTGTTCTCTGGTTTTGTATGAGATCTGAGACTTTCGCATTAATAGAAATTATCTTATTTCATCATCTTGTTTAAATCTTTGTTGAAACACTCGTGCTTGGAGGATCCAGACAAGGGTTGTAGTTGTATTGTAATGTATGGTTGATTATAATGTTGTTGTGATAGGTTTCAGTATTTTCCTTGTTGCCTTTTTCCCTCTTATGATGAAATGCTCGTGCATGAAGGATGCAGATGAGTTTTTGTAGTTGCATGGTAATGGAGGTTTGATTATTATGTAGCTGTGATATATTTCAGTGTCTGAAACTTAAGTTCAAGAGTGCTCTTGTGCCTGCGTTTTTCTTCACCAAGCTGCTTGAAAGTTGGATTCCCATGGCATACTTGTCCACCTTTCTCACTAATTCTTCCCTATAATCACCTTTAACTCTAAGCCACTGACTGAAGTTAATGAGGACCTCATTTCTCTATTTATTGCTTGTCCAATTTTCGTGTTAAAACATTTTTGTATTGAGTTTTGTCCATTTGACCTCCATTCATAAACCTACCTCCAAAAACATTTTGATGGGTACTAGGATTATCCTCTCGCATTCTAAGGGTGACTCTCAGTGCTAACATACTCTAATTCTTATTCAACTTGAGTATCTGCAAGAAATTATTTAGTTTCCCCTAACGACCCTTCTTTCTTACTAGGAGACATATCCTTTAGTGTAGTTTTCTTTTTCTTGTACCAAAGTTACACAAAATTATTTTCCACATTAATATTGACCATACCAATTGATTTCATCCAATTATATCCAAGAATAGCATCCACATCATTTATAACATATTTTTCCATTGTAATATTCAAATCTTTAAAAATTTGAATATTTTCACCTTCAACCTATGTGATTTGAATATTCTTTGCAGGTACTTGCAACCTTTTAGCCAAATTAGCATTGATAAAATTATGCATGCAACTAGGGTTAATATAAAAAATAATATTCTCTCATTGAATGCATCGATGAAACTGTAATATAGAGTTGCAACATGTTAATAAACCCTTGGTTATTTATTTATCTTTACTCTTGGAATGAGACCATTAGTCCAAAAGTAATTTTTCAAGTACTTCCTTGGAGGGTGACATCCACTCAAAATAGTCAAACGATCTCCAACATATGTGAGCATATTCTTGTAAATCACAGTGTATTAAAAAATTCCACTTCTCTTTCCATACTGACTTATTGGATTTTATGTTCTATAATAAATATAAAAATGTGACTTCAGAAATGACTCAAATCATTCACCAAAATAATGAACAAAATAAATATAAAAACTCCTTGAGGTAGGGTAAAACAATATATTATTCCTTATGGAAGGAATGCACTCTAAATAATTTTTTTCTTGTTACAATAACAATATTCTTCATTATGCTTCATTCCACTGCTTACACATCTTTGTATAATGATATCTAGCTCCTAGGAAAATTCTAGAGAAGGAACATTCTAGTAGGTGGAACCTTCTATCAACATTTGTCACATTTATTATGTTCATACTATTACATGTACATGGTCATATATATATATTATTACTCCCATTGGGTATCCCCCTAGGTATACTACATTGCACCCCCTTTCACATGTTTATTCCTCAAAACATGTGAAGAAACCATATAATATGATTGGATAAGAAATGTAGCTAGTTAGTACAAAGCATGATCCTCCGTCCATCCTAGTGAAATGTTAACATGGGGTCCAACTCTTGCATTTCCACCTTGAATTGTAATATTATTGATTCGTTTTGTGTTGTGATGTATCCATGCATTCTTGTCATGGAACCATGTATCTCTTGATTTATTTCATTTTGGGTGTCATGTTGATCCATAATAAGTTTTCTTATGCCAATTCTCTTTCCTTGATGATTGTTGTTTCACCAAGTGGTGTGGGTGGTGATATACAACAAATTGAACTATTTTTTCTTTTGATATGGACTCTTCAACTTGTTGTTTCCGGGAGACATTTATCTCCTTAGCTTCTTCTTCATGTTTATTCCCTTCCTATGTTTAGTCTTCAAGTGCTTCTGTAGACACTAATTCTTATTCAACTTCAAACTGTAGAAGAACTTTTTTAGTTTCCCCCATGGGTCCTTCTTGCTTAATAAGAGACCTATCCTACGAGGTAATTTATTTTTCTTGTACCAAAATTTCACAAAAATTTTTTCCACATTAATATTTATTGTACCAATTGATTTCATCCAAGGATATCCAAGAATAACATCCACATCATTTTTATCCATACCATAAAAATATAAATGAAACACATATTTTTCCATTGTAATCTTCAAATATTTGAATATTTTCACCTTCAATATATGTGCTTTGAATATTATTTTTAGGTACATGCAACCTTTTATCCAAATTAACATCGATAAAATTATGCATGAAACTAGGGTTAATAGAAACAATAATATTTTGTTGTTGAATGCGTCCATGAACATGTAATATAGAGTTGTCGCATGAAAACAAACCCTAGGTTATTTATTTCTCCTTTGAATTGGCATGAGACCACTTGTTTAAAAACAATTTTTCAAATTCTTCATTAGAAAGTGCCATCGTCTTGGTGGAATCCAATGATTTCCACCATATGTCAACATCTTCTATGAAACTAAGGGGTAACATAAATTTCGAATTTTTCTATAATGAATTTTTAGATTTAATGATTTCTTCAATACTCAAAGCATAATCTTGTCCATTAAATGGAATCTTTCCCTTGAAAACCCCGAAAATAGAACTAGGGTTTTAAATCAAATAACTTACTTTGCAAATCACACTATTATTTCCAGAAAAACCCTAAAAAAATGCTAAATTTAAAATATCGATAACGTCACATCCCAAAATCCCTTTCAGTCATTTTTTTTTATTTTTAAAATTGGGTACTTTTCTAATGGAAATTAAAATATATGATTTTTTTGTGCAATTTATGCTCATAAAGTTTCATATTTGAATCTGAAGTGTGCTACCCCCTTTTTTCCCTTGAAAAAATATGCAAAAAGAACCAAAATTTATTCCTTTGTTTGGCCAAAGAAAGTGCTTTGATACCAAATGTTTTGTTCTTTAGATATGAAAAATATAATATCAAGAAACCCTTAACCAAATAAATCACATAAAATATTGAACATAAGAGAAATAGTAGACAAAATTACTTTGGTAGGCTAACACCATTAACGATTATTCCGTATGGAAGGAAATAGTTCTCAAGCAATGCTTGATACATTTACAATATACTTCACTATTCTCCATTCCATTTATTACACTTATTTATATATTTATATCTACCTTCTAGGAACATTATAGAGAAGGAAAATTCTAGAACATTCTACTAGCTGGAACCTTTTAGTGAGTCTTCTCACATTTAATGTGTTCATACTATTACATGTACATGGTCATATATATATATATATATATATATATTGAATACATTATATATATATTATTATTACTCCCATTTGGTACCTCCCTAGGTACCCCATATTACCCCTCTATGGATACTACAATTGATTATATAGTGCTTCCTCTTCTTAACAACTTAAACTAGGTTGTACATTTCCTTATCATATGTAGGGTAGTTCAGGACTACCCCATAAAATATTTTAGAATGATAAAATATCGGCTTACCTCCATACATCAAGAATTACTCCCATAACATATTGACTTAGAGGTGTATCCACTTTGAAGGGATTATGAAAATTAGGAAATGGAAGAATTAGTTCTTGATTGATCTTTCATTTTTTCTCATTGAAATATTTCTGCATGTTCTTTCCCAATTGGAAAATATTCCAATGGTTGTTATTCCATGAAATCATGTAGCTACAACTGAAAAGGATGTTATAAACTTTCATAGATACTTTTCCCCCAAAAAACTATCCTAGCCTAATTAACATTAGTAGGAACTTGCCTCTTGAGGATGGCCCCCATATTCATGGTTTCTATCTTGAGTTCTCCTTCACCAATCATGTTCCCCAAATACACCGACAACTGGTAAGAAAAATCACATTCTTAAGGTTGGTTAGAATATAATGCTTTTATAGATTCTCTAACACCTACAAGAGATGTGAGTCAAACACATAAATGTAGTTTGTGCATTATATAAACCAATAGGCATTATCGACCATTCATATATACCTTTCCTTGTCTTGAAGGTGGTTTTCTAGGTGTCTTGTTATTTAACTCATACCTTGTGGTATATTTATTTGAGATTCAAATTGGTGAAGTATATAGCATGTTGCAACAAATCATGGGAAGAGGGTACCAATTATTGAGTGTTATTATGTTAAAATATCTATATTTGATACATATTCACCAAGTCTCATCCTTCTTAGGTACTATGATGACATGTCACCCACAAGATGAGGTGCTTGGTTGAATTACTCCCTACTCTGGAAGCTATTGCAATTGTTCCTTCAGTTCACCTACTTCAAGGATAGACTATATATACATCCAATATTTGTAAATGGGGATTTAGGAAAAAACTATATATCATGTTTCAAATCCCTCTTAGGTTGGCAACCCTTTAGGCTCTTGAAAAAATTCTTTGTATGCCTTCAACAACTCTTCAACCTAGCATTTATTCCCTTGAGTACATCCCTCCTCAAATTCCTTTACTTTTACCAATTCATCACCTATATAATTTTATTTTAATAAAAATAATACAAACTTCCTACAAGAACTAATCACTTTATTATTTCATTTAGCACTTTCCAGATAGATCTTGGATTTAATTTTGTGTGCATTGATGATGAAATAATCCCCATCCTTGATTAGGTAGTACTGTTTTTCTCTCCTCATGAATATTTCATCCCTCATATACTTGTAGGAGATTCCAAAAACTAAACTACACACATGAAGTGTACTATTTCTATATCCACTTCATCAATATAGTATACAATTATAGAAAATTTAGTCATATGTTGTTCAATGACCTTGAGCTCAACATCCTTATTTACCCATCCCAATGGACATGGTTTATGATGATCATGTGCTTCCAATCCAAGCTTACTGACTAGATATTTTTATGAGAGACTATATAATGAATAAGAATAAAATAGAGCATCCAACTTTGTCTTCTTGGCCTAGATATTAATATGGAATATTTTATCGATCTCATTCTTGTTGGGTCTTTTAATTACCTTTATAATTTCTCAAAAAGACAACTAAAAGAATGTGAATTTAATTATCAATTTGGGGTTCGTACGGAACTTGTGAACTTTCATGAACTATATATGAAGGGACACATATTCTTCCTATGTGTTGTAGTCATATTATCAATGATTACATTTGTGGTCAGAGTATAGACAATTTTCAAGCTTTGGCAAGGTTCTACAGAAATCCACACTTGTAGGAATTGAAAGAACATTTTTGCAAAAAAGTAAATATCAAACTTGTGGAAAAGTAAATGTCACATGGTTTGAAAAGGAAAAAACCATGATGGAAAATTAAACACACTAGCCATGATATCATAAATATGAATCATTTGTCTCCCGAAGCAACCCCAACAATCTAATTCTAGGAACACACACTTTCTTGAAACGAAACACACAAATTGGATAGGTATCAAGAGTATGAATCAAATGTCTCATGAAAAAACCCTAGATATGTGCTGAAAGAAAATATATTGTAGAATTGAAATCCTAAATTACTCTTGCATAAATTGAAATTCACACAATGCTCGCTCAACATAAATCACACATGCTGAAAGGAAATTGCTTAACTACTTGTTGGAAAATAAATTAACTAAGTCCTTGAAATTAGAGCCCAATCCTTTCCAAGATGATCCATGTGATCACCCAGACCAACAAATATAGTCATTACATTAAGTATAATTATTCAACTATATATAAGAATGCAACCAAATGTAGGATGCATTTATTAGAAACAAATGAGTAAATGGAATCTAACATGAATAATTGATTGCATAAATAAAAACAACCTCACATAAGTAATCTTATTACATGAACAAATTGAATCAAGAAGCTAGTTATGGAATCAAATAAAATAAATCCTTTGTGAATTGATAAGAAAATTACACAACAAGAAATCAAAGAAACCATCTAAGCTACACAACACTCTATTCTATTGGAGTGGGCCCTGCCTCCATAGAATAGATTATTGATATTATTCTATATCAATATAAATTAATTAAATTAACTAAGTTAATCAAAAGAAATAAATCTATTACAAATATACAAATGAAATAAATCAAATTAATTAATTAAATCACACACTACGGAAATTATAAAACTACAATTAAAATAAAACTCACTGAATTGTCCCATTGTCATTCAGACATTGCTCTAAGAGTCTCCCCCTAATAATGGAGAGAGTGATCTCTTTTATAAATAAATTTAATGGAAACTAGAAATAATAAATATCTAAATAAACCCACTTATGGATTTAATAAATCCATAGTGGTGACAACAATTTCCTAAATAATGAATAGTTTACATGATCCTTTATAACAATTAGCAATTAATAAATAACTTCCAACATCTTTGATAATAATTATAAAATAACAAATAACTCAAATATTTTTTTCTAAAAATTAACAAATAATAAATAACTCCAAGATCTTTTGCCCAAGAATTAAAAATTAATAAAAAAAATTCAAGATCTTTTCCCAAGAATTCCAAGATTCTTTGTTAACCACTCATACTGTCAGGACCCAAGTGGAACATATATAGGGTTAAATGTATATGATATGACCCCAAGGGGGTGCATATATGGGTCTAAATGTGCATGTAATGTCTAAATATATATATGTAATAAGGTCGGCCTAATAGTAAAGGGTATCATGTGCAAGTGTGAATAGGTATATATAGAGGTCATGCATTCATTATTGTGAGAGGTGAATTGTGATGTATGAATGTAATTGGTTATTTGGAGGAGGTTATACTATTGTTTAAGGAGTTATTATGTAACTTATCTATCTTGGAGTTGTGCCCCACACTCATATTTTGTACATGGTGTGTACTTTTGTTCTGTTATGATAATTACACAAACTAATCTTATTAATGACTCAAATATTCTTTCCACATCCAAAAGGGTTGTTAATGATCCAAATCCATGATAGACATTGATGGTTGAAGATATATTTTTGTGTATTTTCAAATCCGTACACAAAATTTCGGTGATGTTGTAACTACTAATAACAACAAACATGAGTAACACCAAATTGTAAGAACTTAATTTCTCAAAAAGTGTGGTATGGGTTGTTGCAATATTTTGAGGATAAGCACATTTTGACTCAATAAATCCTCATATAAGAAATATCAAGTGCCCACATCATGAATCTTCAGTTTTAGGAGTAACAATATTGACAACATAGGAGTAACAATAGTGACATTTGGTTCTGCAACAATAAAAAACTAAACCATTTTTCAAAGATAAATGCAAGATATGTTGTTTCTATAATATTTAACCATAATTCATATAAAATACTAAGGAAAAGAAATGGAAAACACCTTGTTTCTAAATACCACATATAAGCATTAAAATGGATTAATAAGTATTAATACAAGGTTATGGGTAAGGAAGAAGAGACTAAAAATAGGGAAAGAGAATGTGAAAAGGATGACAATTCAATGGCCCAACACTTATCTTCATTGTGATGAAGGCTAATCAAGTTCACCTCCTTATACACTATAATGTAGAAAATATATTTATCCACATCTAAAATAATTTGTACTAGGTTTCATGAATCCATGGTAGTAGGTTATCCTTCTTGGCATCCTTCATATGGTTGTATGGATTTATCAGTAGATGTATCTATCAACTCTTATATTTAGTTTCACCATTGATATTAAAATTGTTGTAGTGGTTTTTTGGATCCTGCCACTGATGTGAAGTGGTTGTTTTCTTATTTTACTTTCCTTTCCACTTCTTCATCCCCTCCATGGAAGCATATTGGTGTTATTTCCATTTGGAACAACTTAGTTGTCCTTTATAATTTCCTATATTCTCCATGTATTGTGCTTGGACACACACCCCATCAACTATCCTAGGTTTAAAGAGCATCACTAGCTTCCATAAATGAGAGTGTGTACCCCCCAAATACTTGAGGAGTATGTTTGGGTTCTTGGGATATATAACCAACACAATCACCATTTTTCTGAACACAATGGTGTTCTCTTGTACACTCTTCCCTTGCCTCTACCTAAAGTGATTCCAATGGATACACTAGTCCTCTACATAACCAATAACATATAAATAGGACTTGATGAGGGTTTTAAAAACCTCCCACTTAGTTAAGAGTGGATCACCATCTATCCTAAGTATCTCTATTTGGTTTTATTACTAGGTTAGGGAAAGGCCCTCTAGTTTCCATAAGGAAATTGAAATATTTTTCCATTCTTCTATGTTATGGATACTGAAATAAAATTATAACTTTTGCAACCAATAAATCAACTTAATATCATCAATCTCACCTTGGTATGATTTAATGTCCACTTTTACTTCCATTTTAAATAGATATTGTGAAGAAGTGATGACACTAGAACATGGTTTCTCTTTCTCTATCACTTTTCATGGCCCCTTTCTAGGTCTTCATTGTCTCCTAATTTCCCATCCAATCCAAATTTTGAGTTAGATCCACCAACCTACCCAAAAGGTCCAAAAAGTTTCATTAGAGCTTCCATGAGGATGGAAATGCTTCGATAGATATTAATGAAATGTTATTGCAACTTAAAAAATACCACCTCCACCTCATATAGAGGGTTTTTATGACTAGATGCATCATCATGGATTGGGTCCCGAGGCTTCCTTATTAAGTTATTTCTTGGATCCAACAAATTCCCACAAAATCCCCAAATAATACAGCTCTAATACAAATTTTATATCAAAAATATCATGGATATTGCACAACAATAGTTATTAACATCAGATCTTACAATATTCTAAAATATTTTATTACGAATTTTATTACCACAGGGTATTCACTCAGTGAACCTGTGACATAGTGCCTACGTTCATGGAATATCAAATACTACCCCTAATTTCACTAGATATTGGTAAATATCTCCCAAAATCCTTTCGTTGAACCCTCCTCCCCATACATCCTTCCAATAAAAGAAAGCCACATTTTCACTAGATGCCCCTATTTATACCCCTTGAGACCACACACCCCCCAATACCTACAATATATTGACATTATTTTTCACAATTAAAAAACCCCCTTTAGGAATGAAAGTTATAAGATATTGGTCAACAAGGTGACACCCCCTTGTTTATTACCTTATATATCATATTTAATACCACTATCATAGTGCTCAAAATTATGGAAATAATAGAAACATAAATGAAAGAAACAAGCAATTCAAAACAACATCCACACAAATGAACAAAATATATGACATAAAAAAACAAGAACATGAGAAAAACTAGATAGAAGGTGAGGCTTATGCTTTTATCTCTCTTTCATAGTTATGAAATGTAAGTAAAAGGAAAGGGGAACTCACCATTGTATTGCCATGGACATTTTGGCATAAATTCATGGTAGATAATCTTCTACCTCCTATGTTATGATTCAATATTTGTCTCCTAGATGATATGTTCAATTATGGAATAATAAGAATACGAAAACAATAGAACCCCTTACTTTCCTAGTGGCCCAATATTTAACAGAGCCTGGTAGCAGTCTAGGAATAGGGTTAGGGTTTTCATGTGCCTCAAACATCAATTAGTGATAGGGTTTTGGACCCTATATAATCTTCTATAAATTCCACATTTTTCTATCCCCACATGTGTGAGTAATGGGTGGTAATTTGTCATCCATTTGGTGCCATGGTGGTCAATAGGGTAGGTCATATTGTGGGATGCATAACTTTCACATATGAACTCTGACTGATGTGATTTTTCACAATTAGAGATAGGGATTTGGACCCTATAGAATCTTATAGAAATTACACATTTCTATATCCCCACATATGTGATTAATGGAGGCTAACTTGGAATTAATTTGGTAACATGGTGGTCAACATGGTAGGTCAACTTGCGGGAGGCATAAATTTTGCATACTATCTCTGAATGAGATGATTTTTACATTGTTGTAAATATTATATAATGATTGTTTCGAGATCACAAATAATGAACACACTTTGTAGACTAAAATTAAACATATTTGTTTTAAATATATAGAATGTGGATGTGTTTTGGACTTCTACAAAATAGATATATTGATGTGATATATGAACCATTAGATTTATAGGTAGAATATGGGCACAAATACAATGGTTTTCAGACTAAGGATGGGTCCTGAATACTTCAGAATGTCTAAGGAGAGAAAAAAGAGCATTGGCCTATAAATAAATCTTCTTGTGCTCAAGGTTTATGAACAAGGCCTCACCCCACCACATAAACCCCTCTAGAGGTCATATATTGCCTAAAATATGGAAAGAAACATTATTTTTTCACCCTAGGAATGGTTCTTAGGACTGTTATAGCCCTAAAATTCCATATCCATGCATACATGGCCTTGGCCCTCTTACTTGCATATTTTTCCAAAGCACTACTGAGAAGCTCTTCTTAAAAAACCATGTTTTAGAATATGTATGCATCCTGCACCATTACAACCTGTGTACATATGCTTGTTGCACCACTACAACTTGTGTACATACACTTGTTGCATACTAAACAACCCGCGTATGCTTGCAAAAGTTGCAAAAATTAAAAAGTTGCAAGGAATTCGTTGAAATTCACGGGCTATTGGAGGTTTCCCAACCAATTCACCTACTATGGCCCATAACCCAACCGAATAACCATCCTTTTTCCATTAAATAGGAGGTGTTGGGGTCTCATTTCAGATCTAAGAATAAGAACAATCAAACTCTGCCCAATTTCACTCCCCTCCTTGCCCAAGCATTTTCAATCTTTTGTGAGTAACTTTCTCAACATTCCCTCATTCAATCCCTTTTCTTCCATTCAATCCATTCCCCTTCCTTGAGGAGATAATAAGATTGTGAGAAGAGGCCTATCGAAGGTGTTCTTGGAGTATTGTAAGGAGGATCCCGGACTAGGTTTGCAGAAAGGTGGTTGACATAGGTTGTAAGTTCCAGTCTTTGTTTGATGAATAAAAGAATCACATTTTCCCTGTCCCAAATGATGATGTTTTGTGTATCTCTTTGATTTATACTTAGCATTTGATATCTAACGCTAACTCATGAATAGAATAGCATGCTTGTAGTCTTTTGTTTCCTATCTTTGGATGTAGGTCAGCCTTGGGAGGAGACGTGTAGTCGTTGGAACTACCAAGCTTGAGGCGATCATCACTAGACGTGGGATAAATGGTATAGTTACCCGATCTCTTCTCTTATTGCTTTCTTTTCGTTTGTTTTGTTATGTTTGTGATAGATTAGAAAATTGAATGGAGTTTAGACAGTCATTCACTCTATCTACATATTAAACCCTGTTGTAGTTAAAGAGGGGATTTTCCCACTAGCAGAACTGATGACCATACTAGGGATTCTCTCTAGGGGATTTTAGGGATTTTGGGTTGTTTGATAGGTTTGTTTTCCTTTCAAGTTTATTTCAAGTTTGTTGATTCTGTCAAGGGGTTCTGGTCACCTCTAGGGTGCATACCAATTGTCCTTTCCCTGTAAGAATTCATGGTATTTTCATTTTTTGAAAGGATACAGAGGTGTATGCACCCTGTCTTGGGTCAGCCCCTGTACATATGTTCTCTACACAATAAACATCTCACGTACATACGCAGGCTGCTGATGCAACAACCCACATCTCTATTTCATGAAAGTTTTTTGAAAAGGTGGGAGTTTGACTCTTTCCTAATTGAATTTCACACTTCTTAGGGATTTCTTGAATTATTCTAGAGTCTTTATTTGTGGCCATAGCCTTGGTATAGGTTCAAGTTTAATTTTTTCCTTAGTCTTCTTGTGTTTACCCTAAAAAGGTTTTTTGAGAAAGTCTTAGATCCACCCTTTTTGGTTACTTGTTTGATTCTTTACGATAGTGTGCTAAGGGTATTTGCCAGTCTTGTTTAATTTTTCCTTTTGTCCTTTTTACTTTCTTTGAGAAAATAAAAAGTTTACTTAATTTTTTCTCTTTAAAGCAATTCAAAAAATAAAAAAGATTTTCATTTTCTTGCTTTTCAGTTTGGTAAAGTAGTTAAAGTAGTTATTTGCAAAAAGGAAAAAGATTCTTTATTTCCAAGTTCTTCTTGAGTTCTTGAAACATAAGTATCTTGTAGTCGAGCAACATAAACTTTTAGGTTTTCTTTACAAGATCTTGAAATATCAGTTAAGAAAAGTTGAGTTTACGAAGAGTTAGTTACAAATCTTTGATTTTAATTTCGAAGTAATTTTTCTTTCAAATGCTTTAATTTTCTCCTCTATATTCGTCTCTTGATCACATCATTAGTTTCACTACCATACCATTTAAGTAAATCAATCCTTAAAAATAATTCCTAATATAAAATACATTAGACTTTTCTGTTTGTAGGGTTCCCAAACTAGTTTAGGGTTTTAGGGCCTTGAATTAGGTTTGGAGAGGAAAATATTCAAGGCCACTTTAAATCAAACATTGGAGTCTGATTTAGGGAGTGATTTAAGTCCAATTTTGTAAGAGTTATCTGGGAGGCCCCACTAACATAGGGGAAAAATACAAGGTCACGTGAGGAAAGGAAGCGGAGATAACCCCTCCAAAGCTAGACTAAACGTAGTGGGGATTGTATATTGAGGGCTTGTCTCGGGAATAATACTGATTGCATTTTCCTATGGAGCTTCATGGACCTCAAATTCATTTGGGATCCTTTGTTGTGTTCTACAAAATTTTCATTCGATACCCTTGATAGGCTTTAGACTTGTTATCCTTCTCATTATGATCTACCTGACTATCGACTATACCCTCCTGGTAATGACTGTGAGCTAAAAACCTAGTTGCCCATATTTTAGGGACTTACACGGGTGACTGTGGGGGTATACCATGGTACTTGGGGTAGACATTGGATATCGCTTCGTAGAGTATACCCGAAGGGTGCTTCCATGTTCAATTTTCACTTGCACCAGTTAGTTTATCTAGTGTCGATTGGTGTAACTGTCCTTCCTACTAGATATTCGACTAATTGATTTTTATTTAGGAAACTTTCTAGTGTGTTCTTAGTGTTCAACACTAGTCAAGACTTACTATGTCGGTTGATCATTTCAGAAAGTGGAATATCAAAAGCTCTTTCGGTCGCAAAGGATTTAGGTCCTATCGCTGGTTACATTGGATCCATATCCGACACCGTTGCAGTGAAGACTTGATCAATAAGGGTCATTCAAAGTGACTGGGCCAAAGGAAGTTGTTCCCAAGCCCACTCTGCAAGGAGACTTTTTGAATCTGGAGGAACCTACCATCTCTGACCTTGGGGTAGAATTTCTTATGCCATATAACCCTCTGATTACCAACTTGTCGATGTCGATCTTGGTTCGAGTTGTCCCTCTCGAGGTGATGCCTCTTAAGCACCAACTATTCCTACAAGAGGAAATGTAAGAGAATGTTTCTACTTCATCCGGGAGTCCTCATACTCCCGTTATGACTACTACTTCTGGAGGAATCCTACCTCCTCTCCCAGCTTTTTCAATCATGACCACAGTGGTATCGACTCCCTCAACTTCGAGAAGTGGTCCAATACTGTTATCGGCTTCAACCACTGCTTCGTTCATTCAGAGTGCAACAAGCCCTCCCTTCTCATATGGGATGCCTGACTTCGATTCAAACTCGGTTCTTACTTACTCTACCTTAAAGGCCATGGGTCTGAGGGAAGGGAGCTCAAACACTCCTAAGGAAGGTTGAATCGTGGGCACTTCTATACCTTTTAATGCTATCCCTTACGGTGGGGGTCATACACCTCCTCTGTCCCCTTCACTCATTGGTGCTTATCATCCACCAATCGAGCCAAACACTAATTGTAGCTTGTATGTTGGAGGAAGTTTAGGACCCTCATCTTATACAAAACTGGTGGGATATATGTTGTTCTCTTTTTTTAACGCATTTCAAAACAATGGTTTTTATTCAGTTGCTTTCTTGGTTGGGGGAAACCCCCGTTTTGGTCAAAAAAACCTGACACAAAGTAGTATTACTTCATAGGGAGTGACGACTATATTTTTCTACACACAGGGTCTTTGGAATCCTTAGAAGGGATCGGTTCCCTCGAAAGGAATTTCGGTCGGGGGAAACCCCTTCTATGCTCAATGGAACCCTGGGAAAGGATCTATACCCATGCCTATCGGATTGGCTAGGGGCATCCCTTTCCATTGTCCTTGGAATACAATGCAGGGAGAAATCCCCGCACAGGCTATGTCATCCAATTTCAGGAGTCAGCTGATGATACACCAACAGACGCAGTTACCTTATGCTAGTCAAGGCCACAATTTTTACTAGAACCTTGGCCAACAACCCAACTTTTCTTGGCAACCTGGTGCCAATTAAAATCCAGGACCCTGTTTTCATGTAAATATTTCAGAACCGAAACTACCATTTTTGCAACGCTACATATGCCAAACTTGTCGAGATTACTAAACAACCCAAGTTTTCACGATCCACGTTGGCCCCCCATTTCAACTAAGTTTCCCTCAGATATTTAGAAATTTGAAGGAAAGCCTAGAGAAGGTCTAGGTGATCATGTGATGAATTTTCATTTATGGTGCTTGTCAAAATCACTGAGAGATGAATCTGTCCAGTTGCACCTTTTTCAATGCACTCTTAAAGGGGGTGCTATGAAATGGTATATTGAGCTTGACCACTCGAGGTACTCTTACTTCAATGACTTGGAAATGGTATTTTTGAACCATTTCCAGTTACCTATGATATACGATGCCGGCACCGAATTGCTGGCCAACTTTGAGAAAAACAAGACCGACCATATCTTTGATCATATCCGATAATTGTGGCATAGAAAGAGATTAATTAAGGTTAAGGTCCCTCCTACTTTCTTGTTTGAGTGGTTCCTGAAGTCTTTGGTGCCCTGCGTATCCAAGGACGTTGCGAATTCCAGAGTGTTTTCAGAAGAGGAGGCGATTATGAGAGCGCAACAACTTGAACTAATATACTCTCAGTCTGGCATGATCTATGATATTTTTCTAGACGCGTCGTGGTCTAATATCGGTAATGCCAAGAAAAATTATGGACCCCATGATGATGGCATTGTGGGATCAGTGCAAGGAAATTATATGGACTTGTTGTCAAATCATTTGCATCAATTGTTGATACAACATATTGTGGCCAACCAAACTTCGAGTTCAGTTATTCCCCCTACCCAGACGTTAGATGTACACAGTGTGTAGTTGATGAACCCTAAGGCCAACCAACAACCTGAGGAAAAGAATAAACAACCGAATAAGAAGGGTAAAGGGGATAAAAAGGATGCCAATAATGCTCGCGGGGGAAAAACTGAGAAGAATAAGTCAAAGTATCTCTGTAATCTCTACGCGGAACACCACCCGACTCATTCATGCCCTCAGCTTTATGAAGCCCATAATCTATTAGTGTAGAAACAACCTATTGTGATGATGAACCCTTTTCCACATGGTAAAAACATGGCTCAAAATTACGCATCCACAAGAACGACAATGTGAGTCAGGGACCCCCCGTGCCTACTAACCCAACCACAAATATTTACATTATGAATGGTGAGGCTCATTTAATGACCAAGGCATGAGACTACATAATGTTGGAATTTTATGATAAGAGAAAGGAAGCCACAAACCCATCGAATCCTCTCCAAGTCAAGAAGACAGTGGGAGAAACAATGACTCACATCCCTAAAGGTGCGTTTAAGAAGGATTCTCATAATCCAAATGCGAGGGCCACCCAGAACTACTTTGTTGTAGACGATTTGGAATAGACCCCTTATGCGATGTCTTCTTTGGAAGTCCTCCAAAGTTTCCCCTCACAGAGAATCTCTATTGTCCACCTTGGGAGAGGCAGAGACTTGAAACCCATATGTGATCATTTTTTATCCAACTGACTTAAAACCCTGTCTTCCTTACCACATTGTGTTTCACATAGTAGTGGCTTACACCATAAAATAGTTTACGTGGAACATCTTCTGTATGGTATTTGACGAGGGTGCCTCAAATTTCGTGATGTCGTTGGCATGTTGGAAGGACATTGGACAACGTGGTTTGTCTCCATCACCTACGTTTCTTATGGCGTTTAACGGTTATTCATTTAGACCACATAGAATTATTCCTTCTTTCCCCGTGTAGTTGGGAGGAAAAACCATGTGTGTCGAAGTTGAAGTGGTCGATGTTCCTCTCGAATACAATCTTTTATTAGGAATTTGTTGGACTTATGCAATGCATGTAGTAGTTGCTACGGTTTTTTGGGTCTTGTGTTTTCCACACAAGGGACAGATTGTGACCATTGATTAGTTGGCCTTATCCTGTCCTGACCATTCATTGAGGGCTTCCACTGTCTTGATGATTAATAGTCTACAAACTGACACTGTCAACTTAGGTTTTATTTTGTTTCCATCATTCATGGGAAATTTTGATTACCCATCGCCTTCTGGTGATTTCAAGCTTATATCAGTTGTTCCCGACTAGCCTAGGGATACAATTCTACAAGTGTCATCATTTCGAACAAGATACTTTAACGATCCATGGAATTTACCTTCCCCATCGGATTCAATGGAAGGGACAGGGCATCCTAGCATGACCATGCCCTTGTCCGTGGTTGAGGTTGTGTAAAACATTATCCAACAGACATCGACCGACCCCAATTTGACTCCCGCAGAAGAGTTAGATCCAGTTCTCGAGCCTATTTGGGCTCAAGGTTCTCTTGCCACTCAATATCCTTTAGACCTGGTCTTGACCTCTGATGAGGTGATTCTTGAGGTAATGAATGGTCCCAATAGACCATGGAGTGATCTACATCATAGATCTTACCTCCTTCCCGAGTTAAGGAGAATAGAGGTGGGAGAATTCATTTTGACCATGAATGGAGATAAGCCTTGTCCTATCAATCCTATGGCTATGCACATTGTTTATGTCGAGGGTAACATGGAAAGCATTGCTACAATGATTCCAATAGATATCTCCAAAACCCCTAGAATTTTGGAGAATTTTTTCCTTGGAGTAGACTTCTACCCCGAAGAGATTCAAGCTTACTTTGATTTATTCAAAGAATTCCGCGACATTTTTTCCTGGTCTTACGAGGAAATTCCTGGCATTGACCCACGACTTGTTGAGCATGAAATCATGACTTATCCTAATGCCAAACCGATCCGACAGAAGCTTTGTCTAGTAAATCCTTGAAAAGTGGTAGCAATTAAGGTAGAGGTAGAAAAAATGCTCAAATACAGTTTTATCTACCCCGTACAGTTGACGGAATGGGTGTCAAACCCGATTTCGGTTATCAAGAAACAAGGTATGATTCGCGTGTGCATGGAATTTCATGATTTGAATAAGGCCTTCCCGTAAGACAAATTTCCCACCTCGTTCATCAATCAGATTTTTGATGAATGCGTAGGCTACGAGGTCTTTTTGTTCAAAGACGGTTTCTCGAGATACAATCAGATTCAGATCAAACTCGAGGAATACCATAAAACAAATTTTATTTGTCCTTGGGGCACGTTCGCATATCGTAAGATGACTTTTGGCCTGAAGAATGTTGGAGCTACCTTTCAACGTGCCATGTCATTTTATTTTCATGATATTACACACATATTCGAAGCATAACTTGATGCTCTAGCATCACACTCTTGTAAGAGATTTGATCATCCCTCCCATCTTTGACTTATCTTTGAGAGATGTTGCTATTATCAGATTCACTTAAATCCTAACAAGTGCAGTTTATGTGTGACACTAGGTCGTCTCTTAGGTTTTATTGTATTGAAAACAAGGATCATGGTTGATCCTCTCAAGGTTGAGGTGATAGTTCAATTGCCTCTCCTGTGCATGATACCTCAACTTTAGAGCTTAAAGGGGAAAGCAAATTTTCTTCGGTTTTTTGTTGTGAATTTGTTGACGGGAGAAACAGTCCATCCGTCAACTGGGAGAGTGGAACCGGTCCGGGGTTGTCTAAATAACCCAAGCCGTTTGGTATGGACCACCCTGACGAGTTTAACGGATCCGTTGGCCGCTCTGA
>JZKD02S1601497.1:132323-144604 GCA_000966675.3 Picea glauca | reverse complement strand
TAGGGGAAATCAAGAATGATGAATGGTATTCAGATATCATATATTATTTAAAGAATCTTACATGTCCTGAACATCTGGTATATCACAAAAGAAAGGCTTTGAGACTCAAATCCATGAAGTATTGCCTTACACAAGAGGGCCTTGGATGGAGAAATCCTGATGGAGAAATCCTGATGGAGAAATCATGATGGAGTGATCCTTAGATGTGTAAACAAAGAGGAAGAAAATAAGCTAATTTTTGAGCTCCATTCAGGACATTGTGGAGGTCGTTTTACCTCTCACACCATTGCTCATAAAATCCTGAGGGCACGATATTATTGGCCTACTATATTTTTTGAAACACTTCAGTACGTTAGGTCATGCCAACCTTCTCAGTACTTTTCGGGAAAACCACGATTTACGTCCATTCCTTTAAAGCCACTAGTGGTTGAAGCACCTTTTCAACAATGTGGGTTGGACTTCATCAGTGAATTTAAGGATAACTCTAGTAATGATTACCGATGGGTCCTGTAGACTACATATTACTTCACTCGATGGGTAGAGGCCATCCCAACAAAAAAGCAACAAACGAAGTGGTGATGAATTTCCTTGAAGAAAGGATAATCAGTGGGTTTAGTGTTCCTGCTAAGATTAACATCGACAATGCCAAGGATTTCATCTCAGTAGCCCTAAATGAATTTTGTTTCAAGTATGGGATTCTTTTATCACATTCATCAAACTACTATCCTCGGGGGAATGGTTTGGCCGATTCCAGCAATAAAAACATCATGAATATCATGAATAAAATTGTTGGATAAAATAAGAAGAGTTGGGATGGAAAAATCAAGTATTCACTTTGGGAAGACCGCGCAGTAGTTAAAACTTCTACTGGAAAAAACCTCTCTGATTTAGTCTATGGGATGGAGGGCGATTGCCCATAAATCTTCAAATTTTGACCCTACAACTAGCCCAAAATTTCACTAATGGAAAAGAAGCATTGTAGGGAAGAATCAACCAACTTGTAGAACTGGATGAGACCAGAAGAATGACTTTTGATCAAATGGAAAAGAACCAGAGAAAAATCAAAGGAAATTTTTACCCCAAGGCAAGACGAAGGGACTTCAAGAAAGGATATTTAGTCTCAATATGGGATAAGAGAAGGGAGAAAGTTGGGATGAATCAGAAGTTTGAAATTCTATGGCTAGGACCATATAAGATTGAAGAAAAATATGGGTTGATTCATTCTATTTGTCCACCAGCAAAGGGAGAAGATGTCATCACCAATAAATGGATCTCTTCTCAAAATTTATTTTCCAGAAGGAACTTGACCTCTTCAAGGCCCAAGCCCCAAGTAAGTAGGTAGGTCATTTGCTTTCCTTTGCATTTGCATTTACTTGCTCATGATATTTTAGTTGCATCTACTGAAATTTGCATGTCATATCTCATTTTCCATTTGCCTTTATCATATTACATGTTAGTTTAGAAATATTTGAAAAAATGCAAAACATTCTTTTAAAAGATTAGTTGAAATTTTGAATTTTTTATTATATGGACAAAGGGTGAGTGAGCCACCTTAGATATACATAGATTTTTGTTTCATTGTGTGTAGGCATAGGTCTTACCAGGATATGTTGAGTTTCTCATGCACTCTATGGCGATTACATGTTCCCAAGTAGGATCTAGATGTTATCCCCCATTTCTAAGGATAACTAAAGAGATGATGTCTCAAGGCCCTCAGGTTGTAGACATGGAGTACTGAGAGGAAACCCAGAACGTAGAGTCCTTCATTCACCACTCATCACCATCCGATCGATGGCAACAATGTACACCATACCTAGCTTGGATCACAAAGGAAAACAGGTCTCGCTTCGTGAGGTAACAAGTATGGTATTGTGGTAAGTGTCATTCTAATAATTCAATCATTTGAACATGTTTCAAAGAGTCCTTTCTCTATTTTGAAAACATTTTCTTTGAAATTATGTTGTTTTCTCTATTTCACCTGGGTGAGTGTCATGGTTTCTTAGTAAGTGGCCACCCTTAGGGAAAGGGTTTCTGCTAGGGGGTCTCCTTGAAAATTCATCGTACCACTCCCACACATACTTGTCACTTTTCGTGTTTCGTCCCTTTCATATCCTCATCTTTTGGGTTTTGGGGCCACAGTGACCTAAGAAGGGCTTATACCTCATTTCATGGGAAGAAGGGGATAAAGGCCCAGAGGCTTGTAACTGGAAAAAGATAAAATCCAATAATAAACCTTCTAGATGCTCGCCCAGGGATCCCAATAACAATGAAATGTTTCTCAAAAAAATTGAGGGACCCATAAAAATAACTAATTAATCAATCATGCCAACCAAGGTAGAGCATGTGTGGGATTTGTTTTTATTGCTTAGTTTAGTGCCCCACATTGTCTTCAACTTGGGAAATCATTGTGACCAGGGTAGATCATATATGGGATTTGTTTTATTTCTTATTTTAGTGCCCCTATATCCTCTTCAACCTAAAAACACTCTAATAAATTAATGGCAAAGGGGCTTGGAAAAAAGATGCATCGCAGATGAAGGGCTACACATCCTCTACGAAGTCACTCATAAATGAGACAATATGAGCCCTTGTATGTCATGAATCCCCATTCCTAGAAGTCTAATCCCATCCACCTCATAACCACTACATGACTTAGAAGGGATTCCACTTTGGAAACACTCCTTGACCTAGGAAATGGTCCACCCAATAGGGCACTATGACACCCCTCCCATATCTAAATTTGGAAAATTGTACAAGGTCTTTGAGCATATGTTTATTTTGAAAAGAGGGGATTTGATGCACATGTTCGGGCCGTTATTTTATTAGATATGGATTACTTGGCATGATATTGTGACTTTTGGACCCTTGGAGGGCATACTTTCTTATATTTGCATGTCCTTCACAAGAGAAATCTTGATCGTGGAGGCACAACGTCACTTCGACCTTCACTTGGGGTAGGAAGCCCACAGGTTGGATGAATTTCCCCCTCTCCTTTGGACAACTTGGATAAATGTTGCCTTTGGAGGCACTTGAGTATCCCTAGGAGGTGACTCGCTAGCTTTCCCAACCTCGACGTTTGGCTTTGGAGTCCTTATCCTTTTCTTCTGGGGCATGACATCATACTTAGAAAGCTAAAGTTTGATGGTGATGGGTGATGTGATGATGACTTGGCATGTTTTGACGGAGGAAGACCCTTGCACCTTGAAGAATTGGCCTTTGGAGACCCAGTGTCTCCCTCAAATAGCTCAATGACTTGCTCATTATGCCAAAACGTCACCCCTAAAGGGCATGATGTCATCTTTTAGGGCTTGCTTCTTTTGTAAAATTAAATCATAATTTGTAAACGGGAAAATTAGGAGGTCGGCCTCCCTAAATTAAGTGGACAAATTGTTTTTACAAGGTCATGTATAAATAAGACCTTGTCGCTTTGATTTTGATATACAACACTCTTGAGAATTACATAAAGTTTTGTGGAAATTTTTGCCCCTCTTGGGCAAATCATACTTTCTCTCTCTTATGCTATTTTGGATGCTAATACTTGTCTCTTGTGGAAGAAGTGGTGTGCTATCTCTCTTGGACGCTTGTTCTTGCTTTGTGGTGGAATATTCTTGGTAGAAGAGGGTTTATCTTGCTATCTATTGGAATTGATAAGGAAATTTTGGCATATTGTTGGTTTTTCTTTTCTAAATCCTTGGAGGAGTATGAAGGAATACACCCTCCACTAAGATTTATCACTTTTGTCTTGGATAAATTAACTTGCAAAGGTTGATAGGAGGAGTAAAAAGGCTTACACCCTCCTACATTTACCTTGCTAGTTTTGTTTTCCCTAGGGAGTAAAAAGGCTTACACCCCTAGGTAGGTAACACATCTAGCCCCTACAACAAGAGACCCCATAACCCAAATGATAAGGCACTAGTCTATTTTGCATTGGTGATCTAAAATCATTGCATAGGCATACGTGAAAAATAAAGATTTTGCAATTGTCCAAGTTGGAAGTTGTTCTTCATGCTATAAGCTTGTTTGAGCCTCTAAGGCATCCTCTTTAGCCAAGTGATTATCTTGTTGTTATAAACTAAAAGCTACATCCATTAGGGTAGCATAAAATCACTCTTACATTATATTTTATTACTCTTTCTACGGCTGAAAATTGCAAGTAATTAGTGTTAATTATTCTCCTCATCAAGGGATTTCAGTTGAGTATCTTGCTTGTGAATTTTAGTAGCTAGAACTTGTTGCTGTAAATTTTTCTACAGCCACAAGGATTCCCTAATATATTGATGATACCATATTTTTGCAGCCCTATTTTTCCATCAAAACTTGTGTTTAAGTAGTGGGATATTATCTACACTTTTAGGGCTTGATTACCCAATAATTGTTTTATTTTTTGGATGGTTAACTTTGCAGCTAGTAACATCTCTATTTGTTAATTTATATATTTCCATACTGCTGTGATTTGGGACAGCAAGATCATCTTGTTGATCCCCATTAATTTAAGGCTTGGATTATTCCCATTTGTCTTATTCCGGGTAGGGTTAACATTGTTTTGCAGGTACAAAACACTTGGAAACCATCTACCCTTTCACAAGAATATTTTCCAAGTCATTTTTCACCTCCAAGCTTGACCTATAGGGGTTTCACTTATCATCACTTCACTTTCCATCTCAATCCACCCGAGGTCACCAAGATTCCCCCCTTGTGGTAATTTCATCATCACTAAAGCGAGGGGAGTGTATGTCTAAGGTGACAGTGGGTAGGTACTCCCATAGTTGTAACACTTCCATGGATTGGGTTGGGCTTTTCCCAATGTACAAATTGTACGATAACACACCCCAACCAAGAAAACCAACAAGAAGAGTCACACTTTCATTCCTTGTATTAATTAAATCACTCACAGTACAATATATATGTATTTCATAGTTATGTTTAAACCTAATCATTAAGTTGTATTACAATGCAATGGATATATAAAACCATAGGCCAAAAACCACTTGTTATGAGGAAAATCATTCTATGGCATGGGGTAAACCACAACAGACAGAATGACTCCAGAAATAAACTCTAATCCCAAGTATGCTATATAAATTAAAATGTTAACAACACAAGATAAAGAGCCTACCTCGTCCAAACGTTCGATGAAGACCACCGTTGAGCACGCAACTCAAAACTTTATACCTGCAACTTGTCCTCAACAACCAAGATATGAAAGCATATGGGGATAATATATAATGTTAGCACATACAATAGCATAATACATTAATATTCATAACAAATATGTCCATGGAATAATAATTAAAATACTTGCAAGATATCAATTGGACGAGAAAAGAGTATTTCTATTAAAAAATGATCAACAAAAGTGTATAAGTGACAAAGTTATGTATTGGCACGTCTCGGAACCAATAAACTAAGTCCCTTCCAGCTGGGCCTCCACCACTTCAATCCTCCACCAAAGGCAAGCTCATATAAGAGAGACAATGAGGTTCTCCATCAAAGAGGGAAGAGCTTGGGGGTTGAACAATGTGTTCAAACTTTCAAGGATAAAGGGATGCAAACTCAATGTGAAGTGAAAATTTCTCCAGAGTATCTTTTCTCTCAAAAGTTGAATTATCTCCTCCTCCATGGTTTGAATATGGCCCAATTTATAGCCTTCAAATGGAACTGAAGGGCCGAGTCGAAACATTTCCATCATATGGAAGGTCAATGATCATGGATCTCATGACGTGACATGGAAACCCGACACAATTTTTAATTTTGAGCACCAAACTCGATGTACACGGGTTGTACTGATGCAACCTGCATATACGCATGTTGTCAAACTTGTAGGACACATATATGTGGAAAAATATGATTTTTTGGCTCTGGGAAATGCAAAATGGGACTTCAAGTTTGCATAGGAAAATGGAAAGGTCCTCTGAGCAAGTTGCAAGGGGTGAGGCAAAACTTGTTATAACACCACCCATTACCCATAAAAGACCCAAAAGCCCTAGGATCTGGAAAAACATGTTAGGATGAAAAATATATCTGTACACAAAGAATACAACACATATCCAACACTTACACAATCTTTTGTGCTACAAAAAATGCCAAAATATCATGTTTTAATTGGTCCTATTGCCTAACACAATACATTAAAAGAGGACTTCAAGTTTTCATAGGAAAATGGAAAGGTCCTCTGAGCAAGTTGCATGGGGTGAGGCAAAACTTGCTATAACACCACCCATTACCCATAAAAGACCCAAAAGCCATAGGATTTGGAAAAACATGTTAGGGTGCAAAATATATCTGTACACAAAGCATACAACACATATCCAACACTTACACAATCTTTTTCGCTACGAAAAATTCCAAAATATCATATTTTAATTGGTCCTATGCCTAGCACAATACATGAATTGACAACTAACCATTAAAACAATCACACAACAAGACTATGGGTGAAATATCACCTATCTGACCTCTTGTTCTTTCTATTCTCTATTATATCAAATCTTCTTAACAATAATGTTAGTTGGAAGTTGATTAAATAGAGAATGAAAGTGATTCATATCCCCTTAGAATCAATGCAATGTCTTTTCCATAATGTAAACATTAGAACTGTTAATTATGATATTGTACATTTTCCATTCATTAATTAAGTTCATTGTTATTATTGCCAATCTTTTTCCAATGAGTTATGTGAATGAATTCACAATTTGTGTAATTTGTCTAGAATTCTACAATTGCCGAATGTACTTTATGTGCAAAACTCCTAATAGTCCCATTTTTAGGTCATTTGTACTTGGAAAAAACATACAAGAAAATCCCAATCCATAAATTCTCCCATTCTTCCCACACTCCAAATATATTCATTTTATTATATTTTATTTCTATTTCCAAAGATCATTGGAATACCATACAAAAAAGGGGGGGAATTGTATAGTCTAGGCCAAGGAGTAGCCCACGTGGGTCAAGGAGAGGCCCACCTCTCCATTATTGTACTAGGCATGTGTCCACTAGTTAGTTAGCTCGATAGTGATCCTAAATAAATGCATGTTGAGTTTATCCCTGATTTCCAGCCTCCCTTGCTACAAGACACCTTACTTGAGACTCGCCATACCCCTACCAGTAATCAACAACATGCCTCTTACATTTTTGGACACATAGGCCAAACTCCTGCTCGGGCTAAACAGTTTTTTGAAGCTGCCATGCACAAGCATTTTCCTCATTTATTGGAGAAAGTGGGGACACTTTCGGGCTTAAACAGGGAGGAATTGGGCAACCCAATAGACATCCATGTGAATCCAAAGGAAGGCACACTCCCTCAGCCAGTTGGATTCTTGGAAGGCTCACTCTCTCAACTTATTGGAAGACAAGAACAACTGGGCACAAGTCCCAAGGAAGTAATTTATCAAATCTAACTAGCTAGTTGTTAGAAGTTGGTTGTAGCTTGACCCATTCAAACCATCATGTAATAACAAACATATATATAAGCATGTCTCCTATTCTAAATAAAGCAATGGTAATTTTTCTCTTAGTTTGGTTATAGTATTCATGTTTTCATGTTCTATTTAAATTCTTGAGTATTGTTATTATAGATCAAATGGTATAAGAGCATCGTTGGGAAATCTTTATCTGCACAACATCCTCCCACTGTTTTTTTTTTGTACCGTATTTTGACAGTATGTGGTTCGTTCCTTTGTCTATAGATATTTTATAAACCATCACGGTTCATGACCCTACTTTATCTTGCAATAGCGTCACCACAACGCGCGATCTCATCATTTCATCTCCACCTAACGATCATATTTTCTTTGGTCATATAACTTGTTCAATGTTTCTCACAGCAGATCCCACTAGAAATTTGCTTCTAGTTCCTACCCAGTCATCTACAGTTCTAAGCCATAGATGCTCTTCCATCCAATGATCTCTTCAGGACCACACCACTCATTGTTTATGAGTTTCACAGACAATGCCCATATTTGTTGCCTCCAAGGTATACCTTCTAGTTTATTTCAACATTTTATAAACCACAACATAGGTATCTTGTTCCCATAATTCTTACACCCATTATTGATCCACTTTATTTGCGGAATGTAATTTTCATCTTGGCCATTATGCGCTCTCTCATACATCTAATAATAACGGTGTTCATCTCTTATGGATCTATTGTTTTTGTCTTGGATCCCCTTCACCCCCAAGATACATCCTTTCCCTTTCCCTCTACATCTAGTTGTCATCGGGATGCACTCCCACCCATGGGACCCTATCCTCCAACTCCTATGCCTCATTTGCATGACCTCCTTCCACCCCTCACTAGTCTCTTACACAAACAACCTCACCCTCCTTCTTTTCCATTGATAATTTCTCTTCCCCACTATGGTGGTCGTATGAATGGAGAAGTTTTGGACTCTTAGATCCATAGTTTATAGGCTTATTTTCAAGCATTCCCTCACCTGACTGTTGAGTAGAGGTTATCTATTGTTGGCCTTCATATTATCAATCTCGCCTTGTCTTGGTGGGACACACAGTTTCTTGAAAACCTTGATCAAGCCACTCCCTCTCATATAACCACTTGGGTATCCTTTTTTCAGGTTCTCATGTCTCACTTCTATCCCCATGGGTATCAGAAACACATATATTCCTAGTGGTTCCATCTCCGACAACGACCTCACCAAACTGTACTCCAATACATTGCCCACTTCTCTAAAATTTGCTTTCAACTCCACGTCACTGATTATGAAGAGTGGTTCATTGCCAAGTTTAATTCTGGACTATTACAACCATTACATCTTCAGATAGCTCTTTTTCAACCTCCTTCGCTTGATCAAGATTTTACACATGCTCTTGTTGTAGAATGCAAGCTTCCTCCTCAACCCCCTTATCCTTTTGTTTCATGTCTTTCCTATACATATCCATTTCCCAAATTTCACTCCCCATGGGAGTCTACCCATCCTTGGGTATCTTGCACTCCTTCTATTTTACCATCCCCCTCTGATCCAACTCCTCAACAACCCTCCACATAGCGCCTTATGTCCAACTCCCTCTACATTAAACCTAATAAATGTTGCCACCAAAATTCTCACTCCATCACTCAACACCCACCCACCTACCCCTCAACATCATGTTTCCATGTCCCACTACATCCCTCCTCATAGATGCCACCAATATGGCCCTCCCTCTACTACAATGGGTCTGACACCCTCTCTCAGTTCAAATCACTCTCCAATAATCTTAGCCCACCATTCTCACCACTTCAATCCTACTTATGTTGCACCACAATTACAATCTTCAAGCACTACCTTTTTCTATCAGGTATCCAGAGTCACTTCTACAACTTTGTGCATTGATGTGTCCAACATCAGTGGAAGTCCTTTACCTCTTCCAATAGTTCACTCTACCTCAGTCGGTTCTTCTTATGGTTATGTGTTCTCTTCAACAGGGATCTCCCCCATCTTCTGTAGTCCTTTCATTCCTAAACCGGGATGTGGAAAGAAGGGATACTTTCCACTTTAACTGGGATGAATTGGGCCAAGGAGTGGCCCACTTGGGTCAAGGAGAGGCTTTTTATCACACAATTTGTACTTGCCCAAAGCCCAAGGCAAGTGAATGAAAGATTGGTGTAACAAGGGGTGACCTATCACTGACACCTTAATAGGAAACCCCTTTTTGCTTAGGAGTATATCAAAGTTACCCCAGGGGAGATGTCCCCAGTGACCTAAAGGGATGATAAAACTAAGGCAAGGATGCAAGAAAATCCCCCTCTCATTGGTCACTCAAGTCAAAAGGTTCTCTAGGTCTTTAGGAGATGAAGAAAAGTGAAAATGAAGAGTGTCTGCCCAGAACAAGACAACAAAGGAAAAATATGGAAACTTTCAAGTACAAAATTATGTTACTGCTTCATAAGACCATGAACCTTTGAAATATAATCTAGCTGATATAAAATTGTAGCAATATGAGAGTTTACAATAGAAATAAGTGTTTGTAACAGCTGCAAAAAATATGCCTCATAATTGCTTGACAAGACACTAAAAAGTTATCTTTTAATAGGCATAATGATAATCAATTGTCACATGCAATTTTTGAAGTGTCTAACTAGAATTAAAGATTAGTTTTGCAAAACAATTGTTGCAGTTATATGGTTGCAGCAATATTTTGTAACAACAGCAAATATATTAGTGATCCAGGCTAAGTTAGGGTTAGTTATAGTTAGTAAAATCTTAGGAGAAGAGTGTTTGAGCATTTGATCAATCCTTCAATAAGAGAGGCTAGAACTAGTGCCTTCTAGGGCTTATGGAGTCAAGTGGAGGCTTCTTCTAAGGCTGGAAATCAATTTTGATGGTGCATAAAATTCTAAGAGGGAGAATGTGTGTAAGAAGTAGTAACTTAAGTCCCCCTATGCATTTTCCTAAAGAAACAAGATACTAGGGTGTGGGCAATTCTAGGCCCTAACACCTTGCTCTCCTTAGGCTTCTTATGGGAAAACTTAGGAAAAGATAACTAGGTAAAAACCTTAGAGTGCTAGCAAATTAGGGCTCTAGAGTTTTACTAGTTACTAGATCAAATCAATGAAAAACTTTGGCAAATATAAAGTAAGAAAGTAGAAAATTAAGTTCCTTAATTCAAGCATTAAGTATACCATGCAATCTCATAATCTTGTATGAGCAAATAAAACCATACATAAACCATTCAATAAATGACAAAAATGGAGATTTTACCTACTTACACCAAGAATAATCATGAAAATACCATGCAAGATCACCATAAAATCTTCCAAGATTGATCCACTTGCAAAAAATCAGCCTTATACAAGAGTGTGCCTCACAATTTCAGCCACTAGCCCTAAATAGGGCGCAAATTTCAGACCTCTCCTCTTGTGTGAGGAGTTGTGACGTAAAATGAGAGTACTTTCTCAATATTTATACAATATCAATGACCTTAAATTAAATTTAGGTCAAATAAAGGCCGACCTCACCAAATTACATCAAAAATCCAGTTTTTTACATAAATGAAATATTTAACCCCTAAAATCATATCCAAGCGTGATGTCATTCCCTTCTAGGGTGACATTGGGCCCCTAAGGTGAAGCGTTGGGCTATTGATGCAGAACGTTTGGATTCCAAAGGCTCTGGATGATGCCCACACATGCCAACCAACTCACAACTACCCTTAATATGCAAACCCTAGCTTTAGATGACGTCCAGGGTCATAATGATGATGTCATGGGATCTCAAAGGTCAACATCTAGGTGGAAGAGCAAGATCCCCCCGGGTCTAGGTCTGCCAGAGTGTCTCCAAGGGAAACGTTCTTCTTTCTTCCTAGTGCAAGTCTCTGATGTCTCCTTTCCTCTGGTTGGGATTGCAACATCCATCTGTGGGATCTTAGCCCAATGAAGCTCTGATATAATAATTCCCCCATGTGTACCTGTCCACCGGGAAAGGTCTTGTAGGTACAACAAGTACGCCCTCTAAGGGTTCATAAGTCATAGGGATCATAACATGTAAATCACATCCAATAATTAAATTACCCAAACATGTGCATCAAACCCCCCTTTACCCAGACAAATGCTCAAAGACGTTATGAAATCTAACAAGTCAGGTTTGGAAAAGGTCTCAGGGTGTCCTATTGGGCTAATCCTTCTTAAGTTTGGGGTGTTTCCCACGTGAGAACCAATCCAGGTCATGTAAGTGTATGAGGTGGTGTGGGGCATTGTTTCGGCATGGGGTGCAGTGATAATAGAGAAATGTAAATCTTACATGTGGGTGCCTTTATAGAGGGCGAGTTGCACCTTGTCATAGATTCCATTGTTTCCTAGCCCATTCACTACCTTTTATTCTTAGCTTCATTGCTTTTGATCTTTTTCTTTTATGATTCAAGGGAAGAGTTGAGGGACACTGCCTTGGCCTGGTGACCAGAGGTGACAGCGTTATCCACAAGCATTTCACGGAGATGAGAAGGTTGGCTCGTGATGAGACCCCATTTATCTTGTCTATGCCACCAAGAGCCACTACCCTAGTTTGGTGACCAGATAGATGGTAGTATCATACCGCTACATGCCCATGGTCATATTAGGTCGACTCATGATGAGACCTCCCATCCACCAACTAATACCTTGAGTGTTTATTTATCTTATGGGTTCCCTTTTCTTACTGAGAAGCTTTTTACTACTTTCTTGGGAATCATTGGGAGAAGCATCTCAAAGGTTCATCTTTGGTTTTTAACTTTTGCCAGCTACTTTTACCCCCTGGGTCTTTAGCCCCTTCTTCCCACAAGGAAAGGTACAACCCTTCCTAGTGTGTCAAATC
>JZKD02S1601497.1:48829-87267 GCA_000966675.3 Picea glauca | reverse complement strand
TAACTACAAATGCATACTAATGCATACTAAAGAAACACACTTTTACCTAACGACATATTAGACCAAGTAGATCTTAACTAACTCCTAAGTGTCTAAATATCCTAACAAATTTCAGGTACATCATGTCATGCTTTTTGAGTTTCTCCTTTCCTCTTAATGGAAGTGTGTACAACATGAGATTTTTCCATTTTTTTCTTTGTAGGGCCTTTATCCCCATCGTCATCTGAATTCTTAACAGATGTTATTCTCGGTTTTAGACCACTCATTTAGGTTTTGTTTTTGCAGAAGTGCATCTTTGTGAAATACTAGATGAATTAGTGTTCTTGCGTGTTGCCTCTCTTCCCTTTTGTCTATAGCACTCATTAGTGATTGATAGTTCTTTAACATCATTCAAGGATTCTTCAATAGAGGCCTTCAAGAGATTTTGGTTGTATCCTCCTCCTCCTTCGAATTGTTCAGACTTACAAAAATATGAAGAGTATCCAACTAGAGACATGTGTGCAGAAAATAAGTTTTTAGGGTCAAAAACATTGATGCATTGAGCTTCTTTTAAATTGAGTTGATCCAATTATCCAACAAATTCATCTAAATGGGAGATATGCTTTACAACAATTTCCCCAACCCTCCATGGAAATGGAATAAAATGTTTCTTTATTTTTTCATTGAAGAAGTGTGCCCACTATTTATATTTTTTTCACACCTTGATCACAAAGAGTCTATCAGACACATAGAAAGGTAGAAAGAAGGGTTTCCCCTAGAAACCAAACAATCTAAAAAGATTGTAATCCTCTAAAGTTTCAAAAATTTATTTCTCAACAAGAAAGGATGTTGCCTCTAGTGACAATCTCGATGTTTTAGGACCAAAAATTATTTTTTTGACAACAGACGTAAAACCATTTTGGACCGCGTAGAAATTGTATTAGGCTTTGTGTCTCCATAAATTCAGGTACCAAACAAAAGTTGGTTCCACCTTAAAATCAACACTCCTCTCCCTAGGCAAGTCTTAAAATATGTGACAGTAGGCTATAGCATAGACCAAATAAGAGGTCATGTAAAACTTTTTGGTTTTTCTTAGGCCACCGAGTTGAAATGACATCTCATTTAAAATGATTCGGCCTCAATCAATCACGGTGTCTTCGTGAACAACAAAGTGAAGAATACAAATAATGTATTTTAACGCAGAGGTCTTGGACTCTAGTCCAATTATTTGGGAAAAAATCCAGGCGAACTCTTTGTATGGGTATTTCAAAGAAATTACCTCAATTTGAGTGGGACTACTGTCATATCTCAGGCCGGTGAGATAACTTTCGAGGACCTATGCCCCTTCATGGTGTTCCTTGAGAAATTTGTTTGCTTCCTCATTCTTAAACAACATAGTGAGGTTAGGGAGTCACAGCATTCTTATGAATACCGATGGAGACACAGAGTTGGTGGCCTCCCTTGAATTTGAATAATTCTTCTTTCTATGTTGAATTTATCTGCGCACCAAAGAACCAATTCTTTGAAATCTTCCACCTCATGCACACACCTTGGCTATTGTTAAATTTTAAGCTATTATTAGGTTACTTTCAATTTACTAGATAGCAATAGCATAGATAGGATCATTTAGAGAAACACAATCACAAGAGTACACAAGCATTTATCCTGGGAAACCCTCAAGGGGAAGAAAACCCAACAAAACTTCCTTAATATAGATAGGCAATACAATGCCAAGACAATGAACCAGACAACACAAAATATCCAACACTGAGCAACACGCCTCTCTTTCTTCCTTCTTCTGGAACCCGACAACTGCAGCTTCCTTCAAAACTTGCGCACTAGATGAGTGAGTTGAGTGTGTGTCTAAATGAGGTGTTGGCCTCTCTTATTTATACAATTCTGGCATGTGTGGCAGTGTCTCTTCACTAGCAGGGCCGACTTCTTCTTCTGGGTGGTTATAACCACCTTTAATATATTATGGAGCCTCTTTAATATATTATGGGGCCGACTTCTTATTTAGCCTATTACAATTAGGGTTTGACCAATCCGCAAAAGGGGATTTGGTCATTTACAATACCCGACATGATCAATCCACAAAAGGGGATTGATCTAATCAATAATAAATATATTTTATCTTTATCCACAAAAAGGGGATAAGAATATTCTTTGCAGTTACACAATATTTTAACACTCCTTAACAAGAAGGATATTCTTTATCTTTTGAGAGGTCACTGGATGTCGACATCAACTAGGTAGAAGCATCTACTAGATAACATCATCAACTGGGAAACATCATCAACTGGGTAATCATCATTAACTGGATAACTAGAGGCACACACTTGGTCATCTGGCATCATGATCATTGACTGGCATATCTATAAATCATCGAAAGTTTTGTTCTCTTTATCTTCGCGCAGAAGATACTCTTTCTTTCTTTTGTCTTCACACAGAAGATGCTTCTTTCTTATCTTCACACAGAAGATATCTTGATATCTTATCTTCACACAGAAGATGTCTTATCTTCACACAGAAGATATTCTATGAGTTTTTACATTCCTTTTATGTTCTCCCTTCTCTTGTAGTCATCTATCTCACCCATCCACTGGGGAGGACTAATACCATAGTTTCACTCTTAGTCATCCCACATGAAATAGAGAAGCTAAGATGCTAGCCTGGGCAAGACTAGACTCCCTTTCCATGATCCACATAGGATCACAACACAAACCTCAAGAGCCAACTAACCATTCCACATCGTCAAGGTTTGTGTTTCAGGCTACTCAATCCTTGGCTAGAGGAGAGTATCTACCCACTGCCCCTTGGAGAAACATCCACATTCCTCTCTACGAGGGTGGTCACACCCCTCTCTACGAGGGTATTCTAGCATGTCCCTAGAGTATCCAAAACTCAACACTTGGACAGAGGCCAACCTTGGCAAATTTCTCATTCCCCTTCTCTATGAAGGTCTACCTGTGGGATTGCTCTTTCCTTCTCTACGAAGGTCTAGCTATGGGATCTGAAAAAATCTCTTGTGGTCCAAAATCTTTTCATGGTATAATACCATGCTACCCATCTACTGGGCACCATCCATCTACTAGATAGCTTTCATCTTGATCAAAATATTTGGGCACCATCCATCTGCTTTTCTAACTGCATCAAATCACGATCCTTCATTTCGAACTCAGAGACATGGCTCCCTCTTGCACCAAGCTAATAGCTTCTAATTATCATCCTTGAAGTTTTCTTCCGTAATATTTTGGGCGCCTTCTTGAGTTCGAATATTTCTTTCTTTTTGTCTTCATACCGAATCAACTTTCTCCCTCTGCATCTATAAGAACGATACTAGAGCAACCTGTAGTTACCTGCATCTCATCCACTATATCTGAGTATCCATCTTTTTCTTCATCTTGAATATTTATGCTCTACATCTTTAGGAGCCTCCTGCTCCTATATAAATACTGGATATTGTCTGGTCTTTACTAAATGTCATCATGTCATACGTCCTTCTCGTGCTGTCTAACTTCTGCAAGTCACGACATAAGTTCTTTCTTTCGAGACTTGTAAACTTACTTACAGTATGCTTTCTTTGTCACTCTCATGAGTGATCATACATGAAATAAATATTGTATCTCTTTCTTCATCCTCTTCTTTGATACTTCCTTCATAAGTCTGCATAGACACTGAAATAAAATGAGGTTAATTCACATTCTCACAAAAATCTAACTTGTAATGATAAATTATTTAAGTAAACACGATACTAAAAATAAACATGAATACTTATCTTTTGTTTTTGTGTGGGGAGGCTCCACAGACTCCACCATTTGCTATCTTTCTTCAGATCAACTATCTTTAACTTAAAGTACATAATCCTTAATTTCTGTTATACCTTTCTTTGAGGGAGGAGATTCCTCTTCCTCTGCCACATGTGCTTGATGCTTTCTTTTCCCTTTTCCTTGAGGACAGTCATAAGAAAAGTGTCCCAACTTTTGACAGTTGTAGAATCTGATCTTTGAAACATCTCTCTTCTTATCTAGAACTCTTACAGAGTTAGCTTCTTTATTGTCCTTCCTGAAGGAAATTATTTGTTCTTTTGAGTTGTAAGAGCTTCCTCTTCATCGACAATTAATCTCTTATGTTGGTCTGCAAGTCTAGATTATTTGTGTGTGTAATCTGCCCATAACTTATCAAACTTGGGTAACTTGCTTCTTGCACACACTCCTTGTACAAAAGGAATCCAAAATGTTGGAAACCCATTTAGGGTTGTGGTTACAAGTTCTTTGTCACTAATGACATCTCCAATAGTTGCAAGTTGATCTCTGATCTAAGAAACTCTCATAAGATAGGATGTGACAGATTCTGAGTTGTCCATCTTCATATTACGAAGTTGATTTCTTAAGGTAAGATTCTGGCTAATGTCTTTGATTTCATATAATCTGTTGAGTGCTTCATACATTTGCCTTATTGTCTGTAGTTCGGATATATGAGGGATCAAGTGATCTTTTACTGAATATGACACGATTCTCTTTGCTTTCTTTTCATTCTTCTTATGCTTGGTCTTTTGCTCTTCTTCATCTGGTTCTCGTACACCCACTGTAACATGTTCTAGGAGATCATTCTCATCTAGAATCATCTGCAACCTATGCTTCCAAGATTTGAAGTTTCTAGATCCTTTCAGCCTGTCTTCTACCCTCATGCTGGTAGCCATTCTTTCTTGTAGAAGAAACCCTAGCCCTCTGGGCTATAGAAATAATAAAAAAAATCAAATTACTTGGATCTGAAAATTGAACTCACCAAAAGATGCGCTGGACTGAGGCGAGTATGTTGGTACAGTCAGATTTATAAAAATCCAAATTTAACCCCTTCAAACTTGATCTGCGGATTTCTAGACTGGTGCTTCTAGTTTTCTGGTACTTCTAGTACTCTGGTTTTCTGGTACTTCTGGTACTTTGTGAAAACTAGGGTTTCACTTTCCGGGAGATCTAACCATTGAAAATGTGCGCTGAGGATGCCGAAAAGTTCCTTGAGGTAAGGCGCACCTTTCTAGATGGATTTGGGGCTGAAAACCTTCTTCAATAAAAAGCCCTAATTTTCATGTATGACAACAGTGACATTTTTCTTTTTCCTATGAAAGATGCTCTCTTCAGCTTAGCTTTGAAACCATTTTAAAGTTTAAGCTATTATTAGGTTACTTTCAATTTACTAGATAACAATAGCATAGATAGGATCACTGAGAGAAACACAATCACAAGAGTACACAAGAATTTATCCTGGGAAACCCTCAAGGGGAAGAAAACCCAACAAAACTTCCTTAATATAGATAGCCAATACAATTCCAAGACAATGAACCAGACAACAGAGAATATCCAACACTGAGAAACACGCCTCTCTCTCTTCCTTCTTTCGGCAGCTGATAACTGCAGCTTCCTTCAAAACTTGCGCACTAGATGAGTGAGTTGAGTGTGTGTCTAAATGAGGCGCTGGCCTCTCTTATTTATACAATTCTGGCACATGTGGAAGTGTCTTTTCACTGGCAGGGCCGACTTCTTCTTTTGGGTGGTTATAACCACCTTTAATATATTATGGAGCCTCTTTAATATATTATGGGGTCGTCTTCTTATTTAACCTATTACAATTAGGGTTTGACCAATCCACAAAAGGGGATTTGGTCATTTACAATACCTGACATGATCACTCCACAAAAGGGGATTGATCTAATCAATAATAAATATATTTTATCTTTATCCACAAAAAGGGGATAAGAATATTCTTTGCAGTTACACAATAGTTTAATAGCTATGCTATGCTTGAACTCCAAAACTTGTTTATTTCTTTCTCTATGGGGAAATATCCAAATACCACTTATAAGCTTGTGACCACTAGAATTGATGGTCTTCTCATCCAAGAGTATTAAGCGTGTCTATGCAATATAATTCCTTTCTTCTACTTGACTTGTCTTTAGACTGATTTTTATTCTTACGAATAGGTGGCACTTATGTCGATATAACCTTTTTACAACATGGCATTTTAATTCTTTATTAAATTTACCATGTATTGCCTTGATTACCCTCTATCATAGCTCTTATTTCAAAGTTTCTAATATGCACGGTCAGATTTAAAATGTATTGCAAATCCTTTGTGAAATCTTTGATAACAGTATTTAGGTTTACACAAGTGGCAGATAACGTGGTGGAGGGGAAGTAAATTCCATCAGGAATGGTGATGTGATATCGGGAAACATGAAAAATGGTTTAAGTATGGAAGTGAAAAGTGAGACATGGAAAGTGCCATATGGTGAGTGCAAAATTGTGGGATGTGGGACACGGTTATGGAGAGTAAAAAAGATACAAAGGAGGGACTCCCACATTTGCAATGGTGAAATAGACTAAGTATAAGAAAAAGGAAATTGTGCGAGCTGTAGAATTGGATGGGTCATTTTGGAGAATACAAGATTGTGATTTGTGGAACACATACATCAAGGAAAAAGGTAAATGGAATGGAAGGTCGTCTCACATCCATATTCAAGAAAATTGGCTAAGTATAAAAGGTAAGCAGTGCATTTTACATGACGTGAAAATAGAAGGGTTCATTATGAATGTTGTGCATTTACAAATTGTGAGACATGAGCATTTCTTGGTTAGGGATGGATTGGTATCCTGCAACACACAAAAATGACTAATTGTTGGGATTATAAGAAAAGAAAAAGTGACTAAGTATAGACTCGTAAGTTTTTGGATCTACAGAATTTATTGTAGCTTGATCTACAACCCACATTTCAAAGAGAGACAATGAATAAGTAAAGAATATACAAGGATATAATAGGAAAAGAAAAAGACTAAGAATGGGTAGGTATATACTAGCGTTGATCAACGAATGTAGATCAACACAGGGTCAAACATGTGTTCTAGATGACTCAAACCCTTCCGCTTGGCTTGTGGGGTGTCATAATTAAAATAATACCCAAGCTAGAAGCCATGAGGAATGAAAACTCTCTTCTTATCCTTAATCAAAGAGGAATTAAAGACTTGAAGAATAGTCTGATAGCATATTTTTCCAAGAACAAGCTTATTGGGGAAATATGTGAGCAGAAGGTGAGGGCGACCAGTTACCTTGAAAATACTAAGATATGTGTATTTCTCTTTAATGTACTAGTTACCAATATGTGAGAGAATTTTCTTTGCTTGCTTTGATAACCTCTGACAATGTTGGAAAAAAATAATAGTATATAGTCATGCTAAGAACAAATCACAAATCATGACATACAATTTATTGTATCTATTTTCCCACAACATGTTGAAGTAAACATGAATTGGGTCCTATGAAATGTGCCAACTCGGGCTCTTCTTAGAAAAAACATTTTGGGCACACATGGAATCCAACAAATAAGAATTCATATAGAATGAAGGGACCTCACCTTGCTTAAGGTTATATGCTTGTTCATTTATGCTACTAAGCTTTCTAGTTATAATAGCTCCCCAATTAAACATTTTTCCGGTGGTAGCCATTGTATGAGCCAATGGCACCCATGCCTCTGTAAACCGTGAGTAATCCCTTTCCCCATATAGTTGGCATATCATGACCATGATGTACATGTAGGATTCTCATAAACCTATCACACTATGCCGCCCTGTGGAACAGTTGAAGTATTTATTGTCCTCTTTCCACCAACTGGCTAGGATTTTTCCTACATCATAGTGGTCATGAAAATTTGTTACAAAATGAGTGTTAAGAAACACCTTTGGTTCTAATAGGTTATAGTATTTATTGATTTCCAAAGGAAGAAAATCCCCAACACATTGTCCCTACTCATCATTGATTAAACATTTCTTGCTATCAGCATGGTTGATGATCCATTCCAGTGCCTCTACACAAGGAAACATTGGGGCCCTTGTTGCAATTGAATGTAACTGAGACCGCCAAATGTTGGGGAACACCCTATCATCCATCTCTCTAAAAGCAAGGTCACTATGTGGTGTAGACTCAGGGTAATCTTCATCCATGATTCATGTGAATGGTTCATTCCTTCTAGGCAAGGGAACTTTTGTTCCAGTGATCAACTTAGTATCCCTTTATACTGGTAGTCGCACCAACACCTTTCTCAAAGGCAACCTGGTTATGGGCTCTAAGTTCTTCGATGAATTTTTTCCTTCTATTGGTGTTGGACTGGATGCCTCCCTTGTCTCCTTCCCTTTTCCTTTCAACGTTTTTAGACACTGTCGAGTAGAGACTCTTCTTGGTGGAATTTTTCTTGTATTGAAACCAACCATTGATATGATGATCTATGAAGCATTATCAATCCTCTAAATCATAATTCAAAACAAAAGGGATGATGATGAAGCGTTTTGTGTGGACCTGGAAAAAGATGACATTAATAGAATTGAGTATGATTAAAAAACCACTTACCAAAGTCGAAGATGTAGAAAATTGAAACTCAACTATTATTACACTCCTTACAACTCAAAATGATAATTGATCAGTAGTTTCATAGCACATTTGTTTTCTCGATGATAAACTTTCAGACATCAAGTGAAAATAAGGAAATCAACTATCCCAGTTAAAATTTAAAGAACAAGGCCCAAATCCATAACAAAATATTAATCATTTCGATCAGATCCAATAAATATTATGGTTTAGATGTTACCTTCAACCACTAAATCCACATTAAATGAGATTTGATTATCAACGATGGGCAAACATGTCACTCTCTATTTGTTTCATGACTTTTGAAAATTGTTCTTTTTGGAGCACTTTACTTTACATATTAGGACTCAAAAACAATGTGTATCCGGGGTTTCAAAATCTTGTTATTGAGACACCTTTTAATAAACCCCCAAAAGCATATAGGGGGAATATTCTCTCAACTCCATCAATGTGCTTTTGTTCGAATTTTGGGACTGAAAAAATGCATTTGAATCTGCCATTGGAATTGTTTGAGACTTCTTTGCAAAACACCAAAAATAATATTCCACGAATATTCTTTCGACATTCTTGGAAAAATTTATTCAAAGAACTTGTTCGTTGACCGTCGATTTCACCATCGACGCTCTCTGCTTTGGGACTCGATGGAATTTTTTTCATTTGAAAAACTTATTGGGGATTGAAAAAAAAGGCATTCCTCCAAAGAGACATCGGGCAATCTACCATTCATCACTTTATTCACCGACCCCCGATAAGATTATCGACTTTCGGCGGAAAATTATTATTCGACATCAACGCTTGGAGAAAAATAGTCTTCAATAGGTTTTACCTGATCTCTAATGGGTCTTTCGGTACTTTACGAAATAGTGTGTTTTTTTTGTTTTTCCATGTATTTGATTTTTATTGTTTTTCTTAAAATATCGATTTTTTGGTTCTTTCTTGAACTTGTTATTTTTTGGATTTTTAGGCAAACATATGCACAAAACACTTTGAAGAAAACATGAACCAATGAAAGGTCAACAATCTTTAACTATAAGTAGTGTGAAAAATCCTCAAAAAGGAAAAAAGGTGGTACCCAAAAATACTAAATTTTTTAGGGTGTGTTGTGCACTCAACAGCTGCAAAACATCCCGGTGGTTATTACTACAGAAGAGAACATTGAGGTGATGGAACAAATAGAGGACCTATAGATACTAAATGCAATTTGGACCCTATCCCCTGACAAAGCCCTAGGCTCTAACAGATTCTTTATTCATTTTTATAGATTTTTTTGGAGCCTAATCAAAACAGACCTAAGGAGAATGTTGCAATATGTACAACAGACATGCAAAATGGGAGGGAATACTAACTTGTATTTCCTCGCCCTTATTCCAAAAGAAGAAAATCATTGATCTTTCTCGAGGTTTTGCCCAATTTCCCTCTTCAATTATTCATATAAGATATTGACAAAGGCCATAGCAAATAGGATGAAAATAATTTTTCCTAAAAAAATCTCTAACAATCAAGGCGATTTCAAGCAAAATTGATTGATCGTGGATCACATATTTTTGGTCCAAGAAGCCATCCAATCAAGTAGGGAGAATAAATAAAATGGAATGATCATCAAACTTGACATGGCCAATGCCTTTGATAAGGTAAGACACTCATTTCTATTTGATGTATTGTTTAAATTTGGGTTTAGTCATTTTTTTATTCAATGGATGTATCCATGTATCATCACTCCTTGGATTACCCCCTTGGTCAATGGGAGACCCACATCCTTCTTTCATGGGAGCCATGGCTTGAGACAAGGTTTCCCCCTCTCTCCTCTTTTATACATAATTATCGAAGATTATTTGAGTCGAAAGTTGAAGGTTGCAAGGATTGTTGGGAACCTCCCAAGCCTTAAAATTGTGATGAGAGTCAAAATTATGAACCATTCCCAATTTATTGAAGACTCCCTCCTTTTTTAGGGAGCAACCACCATTATTTCTGACATATTTAAACATTTTTTGGATCTTTTTATAAGTGTCTCTCATGGAAATATTAACAACCAAAAATATTGGGTTTTTCACTGGAACATAAGCCCACAATTTCTTCTTTCTATCTCTCAAATCGTACAATTTCCATGCCAATGTAAAATTCAAGCCCATAACTTCATATTAATCAATCAATTATTATACATACAAAATATATATGAAAAGTATACCCATAGATTATTATTATTTTCCGAAGAAAAAAGTATAATTTTTTTAATTGAAACAAAATTACAATGTATCAAATGTCATATGCATTCTATGAATCTCTTTCAACTTTATACATAGATTTTGACCTCACCTACCTCTTCCCCCTACTCCATATAGACCGTTCAAAAAATTTAACAAAGTTTTATGTCATCATCTCAAAAACATATCAGAAATATACATGTACTCAGTCTTCTCTACCAACATTAGTTCTTAGACTTATATAAGAAACATAAATATAAGTAAATAGAGTTATATCCAAGACTCGTGAGCATAATCAAAAGTGTTGTGTTCAAGTTGAATCAATACCATCTAGTTTCCCCATTCCAACTCTATTCCAACTTTGGAAATTTCATCCACTATCTTGTTCATATCCTTGTAGATGTGGGAAAAGGATATTTGTGAGAAAGTTGAAAGTAGTGATGGCGCATCTTTAAATATGGGTGGTAATGTAAATCTTCTCAAATTTATTTCCTTTCACATCCACTAAATTACAAGAAACGTATCACCATAAATTTGAATTTTAGAAGCTCCTAATTCTTGGACCAATTTCAAAACTAGTTTGAGGGCCATCAACCCATAGAAGCTATTTGATTCTCGCATAATTCTAGCTTTGAATTTAAAGCTATGATTTTTTGATAAATACAATATTCTTTCTGCTCCACCCCTTAGGGGGTCCCTTGATAGGCACCATCAAAGTATGTCCATGGGAATTTCTTATCTATTATCTCTTCAGTGTGACCATGAGTTGATTATTTCTCCTGAGGTTGTAGGTATGCATTTAGGATGTTTATATCATGGACAACACATTTTAATGGTAGTGTCTTTTTTCCTTCAAATGGTTTTAGATTCCTAGCCAACCAATCTTCCCATGCAATGTTTAAGGGAAGATTTATGATCTTTTTTGAATTCTTTTTGTCATGCCATGACCTAAAGGCCACTTCAATATCATCACCTACCCATACATTTCAGTACTTTATCACCCTCTCCACCTCCTTCCATACTTCCTTTGTAAATGGGCAAGTCATAATGATATGAGCATTTGTTTCTTCTACTTTCTAACACAAGTCACACTAGCTAGGACCAACAAAGGTTCTTTTTTGTAGTATGTCCCATGTGGGTGCCCTATTTTTTAGGATCATCCATTGTATATTTGTCACTCATGGTATGTACTTGAAACGATGGACACTTGAATTCAACCTTGAACACAATGTCTCGTCAATTGTTCCTGTGTGGGCGCGACTTCCACATTTGATCTTTCACTACTAGAATGAGGATATAATGTGTATTATTGGAGATTCCATGGGTTGCTACATTTACAAGTTGGAACCAAAGGATTGTATGTTCACTTTTGCAAGAATTTGTGTGGAGGTGGATCTGGAAAAAGGCCTTTTGGAAGCAATCATTCTAACTTTATACAACTAAAAGTGTATCCATCATTTAAACTATGAGAAGATTCCCTTTAAATGAAAAGCATTCCATGAATATGACCATTTTACAAATGACTACAAGAACAATGCTCAAGTAACCAAACCGGTGAATAAAATGACTACCAAGCAACTAGGCACCATTTTGCAACCTAAATTAGTCTCATCAACTCTGGTTCCTTTTGCTCCATTTGGATCCAAGCATGTGTTATCTCAATTGACAGTGGAGATCCCTTCCAGTCAACATTCAAAGTAGCCACACAATCACCACATTGCTTCAGGGGTGGAAGTCCATCTCCAAAATCAAACAAGTTTGAAATCTTATCTAAGAAAGAAGTTATTCCATTCTCTGAAATCTTGGCCATCTCAAATCATGTCCCTGTTATGACAACCCCTTCAAGTGAAAATTCCCCTCCTTAAGATATTTTCTTCGATTGGCTAGAAGATATAGATAATGTCCTCGAGAAGCAATAATTCTCCACATGTATCATTACAGGGAAAAAGGTTCAAGTATAAATGGAGGAGGAGGAGAGGGGTGAAGAGGAAATGGAAGAAAGGCTACCCAAGAGTGTGGGAGGGAAGTTAGCAAAAGAAAAATGAGAAGAAACGACCAGTAAAGAAAATATGTTGGGGATCTAATCGACCCTATATGGGTCCTTACTAGTTGGATCAAGAACTTATAAAATACTAGAGCCAATGCATCGTCGCAAGGTGGTAGCCAAAAAACCCAAGCCAAATAATGAATATAGTCTCATGGAATTGTAGGGGTGTTGGTAGTCATCATAAAGAAGCAACACTAAGGGATTTAACTAGACCAGAAAAACCTACCATACTCCTTATCTAGTAGACCAAGTTGGATTCCTCGAAAGCCTTGAGGACTTGCAAGCATCAGTGGTATAATTGTGATGTTGTTCTCTTTGGAATATTCCTTCTTTACATTTGAGTTTCACATATCAAACCCAACATTGGATATTAACCAATTTCACTTACCAGCAAATGACAAAGTAATTAAATGTTTTTAACATATACATGCAGTGGCCTACATGGAAAAAGAAATGTGTATGAGCTCTCTTCTAGAACTAAAAAAATAGAGCATACTCATAACAATATTATTGCAGGAGATTTCAATGTGATTTTGCATAACAAGGAAAAAAGAGGGGGTTAACATAATCAAGGATCTCTTCCTAGAATGGCTAGATGAACTTCTACTTGAATAATACATGATATATATAAAATGAAATAAGAAAAGTTTACTTGGTTCAATCAGAGGCTAGGGCCACATCACATAGCAGCATGACTTGACAGATATCTTGTGCATGGTGATCTCCTTCTACAAGACAATCTTTATCAAGTCTAGAATTGTTCCATCAATAACTTCATACCACAGACCCATCGCCTTACTCATTCAAGATTGGCTTGACTTCATCCCCCTTCCATTTCTATTTAATCCCTTTTGGTTGCAACATCCTACAATTGTGGACAAAATATTCAAAGCTTGGAAGATTTGGTTCTCAAGCTCTCTAGTTTATATATGGGAGCATAAATTGAAATTGGTCAATAAGGTTCTTAAAGAATGGGTAAAGGCATCATATTCCTCTCTAACAAGTGAAAAAGAATCCCTTAGAAATCTACTAGTAGCTATTCGAGTAAAAATGGATACCGAAGAAATCACTTATGACCTTCAAAATTTTGACATCATGACTCATCAAAAGTTTCACAAGGCTCTACAGGCATAAGAGAAAACATGGCAACTTAAATACCAAACCTACAGCTAAAATTAGGAGTTTGAAATACAACATTCTTCCATCGACAAGCCAAAGAAAGAACAACTAAAAATAACATTAAAGACCCAGGAGGATGGATCCGAATTTTATGATTTTTAAACTATAAAGGATGTGGCTATAAAAGATGAACCCGAAACTACCATTGCCATGATGGATCACATCCCAACGATTATTATCGCAAAAGAGAACATTGAGCTGATGAAATTGATAGAGGGCCTAGAGATACTAAATGCAATTTGGAGCCTAGCCCTTGATAAAGCCGCAGGCCCCGATAGATTCTCTATTCAATTTTTAGAGTTTTTTGGAGCCCAATCAAAATAGACCTAAGGATAATGTTGCAATATGTACAAAATTCATGTAAAATGGGAGGGAAAACTAACTCGCTCTTATCTCAAAAAAAGTAAATCCCTCATCTTTCTCGATTAATTTCCTCTGCAATTATTCATATAATATGTTGACAAAGATCATAGCAAACATGCTAAAAAATATTTTGCCAAAATTTGTCTCTAACAATTAGGGCAGTTTCATGCAAAATCAATAGATAGTGGGTAACATAGTTCCGGTCAAGGAAGCCATCCACTCAAGTAGGAAGAATAAAAACAAGGGAATTATCATCAAACTTGGCATGGCCAATGCATTTGACAAGGTAAGAAACTCCTTTTTGTTTGATGTATTGTTTAAGTTTGGGTATAGTCCTTTTCTTATTCGATGGGTGTCTTCATGTATCAACACTCCTTGGATTGCTCCTTAGCTGATGTGAGATCCACATCCTTGTTTCATGGGAGTTGTGGCTTGAGATCCACATCCTCTTTTATGCATAATTATGGCAGATTCTTTGAGTCAAAACTCGGAGGTTGGAAGGATTGTTTAGAATCTCCCATGCTTCAAAAATAGTAAGGGGAGTCAAAAGTCTAAACCACTCTCAATTTGTTGATGACGCCCTCCTTTTGGGGGGAGCATCCACCATTATTTCTGACATATTTAAACAAGTTTTGGATCTTTTTATGAGCACCTCTAGTAGAAATACTAATAACTGAAAAAGACAGGTTTTAGGCTGGAACATAAGCCCACAATTGCTTCTTTCTTTCTTTTTTCCTAGAAAAAAATGTATCTTCTATTGAGTAAAATGGAAGGTACAATCCTTAGGCACATAGACCCATTACAAAAGAGCAACAAAGATCATGCTCAAACATGTTATGAGACTAACTCAAGGCTTATAAAAAGCCATTTCAAAAGAGGCACTAGACATAAAACTACAAAATCCAAAACAATCCTTTACAAAGATACTTCAAAAATGAGATGTTAAAAAAAACAAAGACCTACTTAGCAGACATCATTACAAATCAAATATTCTACCATATTTATTGGAAAGATAGGCCTCCATCAAAGTATTTTTCAAATATAAAATGATTTTCATTCAAAAGTAAGGCATATTTAAAGAGCGCATTAGCAACAGAGTTATGTTCCCTTGGAATATGAGTGCAACGAAGTTAACTAAATAGAGAAATTTGTTGAAAACCTAGGTTAGTAACTCGAGCCTTCTTGTTCATCTAGTCAATTTCAATCTTCAAGTCCTCAAAAATCTCGATATAGTCTGCATCCTTGTCCACTTCAAACTTGAGAAGAGAAAACAAAGCTTTGAATTCACCCAGGTTATTAGTCCCTTGTCCCAAATTTTCTTTTTCAGAAACAAAATGAATATCTGAAAGATGTAAAATAAATCCCAAGCCATAAGTTCTTCCTCATCCTTGATAGGCACCATCGAAGAAACTTCATACAACATTTTTTTATCACCAACTCATTTTCCAAATGAGGTTGTTTCATCTTCTTATCAGATTTGTAGCAAAAGAGGAGAGCCAAATCTTGTTGAGATACCTTAAACATAGGATGACACTTGTTCTCCAATATGCTAACATTTTGGGCCAGCCATACCCCCCACAAAACAATAATTGTAAGCAAAATCTCATGAAAACAATATGTGATTGTACCCCTGTCCCATAAACAATCGAGTCCCAACTAGTTCTCTATTTCAGACAAAACATGTCAAGAAAAGGAACAATACATAAATAAATGAATTTTTTTTTCATCATGCCTCTTACACAAATAATAAAGTCTCAAACATGTTTATTCCAAAGCTACAACCTCTCCCAAGTCAAGACTTTACCATTTATCACATGCTAGAAGAATAGGATACCTTTCAGTGGTCCCTTTAAATTCCAAAGTTTTGTGTACCACTAGGAATTTAGATTATCTCCCATTTCCTGCATATCCAGATATCCAAGATTCATCGAATAAAAACCACCATATTTGTTAAAATACCAAATGATTTCATCCTATAAATTAGATAAGAGTACATGGGCCTTGCAATTCATAGGTATAAAGTTTCCAATGATTATTCCACATTTCATCAATCTCTAGATCTGCAACTGAAGTCCGCCCCTAATTCCAAATTGGCGTACAAGAAACATCATCATTCCTATTAAATGTACAATGACCCAACACTCATATCTAATACACAAGACCTTCCAAAAGAAATATATTTTCCCCACATCCAATAATAGCATCCATCCCAATACTTACATGAGAACCTATGCCAACCTTCCATGCAAAAGGCTTTCCTATGATAGGGAAGGCAAGTGAGAGAGCTCTCCATTGATTGGATACGTTGTGGGTGCTCTTTTGTCTAGATTTGTATCCAATCCAATATAGTGTCTGGAGAAATATATTTTTTGATCAAAATGCATCTCCAAAGGCTATCTCCAGTCAAGAAACCCATAATGATTTTGTTGCTTAAAATTTCCCAAAAATCCAAATATCTTTTATACCCTAGCCCCCGAATTTATTGAGATTTGAAAGGCTCTTCTAGTTAGCTAAATACAATCCCAGATATTATGCACTTCCCTTCCATAAATATTTAAAACAAATTTTTATAATGTTTTTAAGAATTCCTTTCAGAATGAGGGCCAACAAGTGCCAATACACTGGTATAGCCTCAATCACTTATTTAATCAAAGATCAATCTTCCACCCCATGACAACTAATCACTGCACCAGAAATTAATTTTTTATTCAATTCTTGTCAAGAGCCATTTCAAATCTAAGATTATGTAATTGTTGGGCTTAAGGAAGAACCCGAGGTATTTAAACCCTTCCCTCAAATCAAAAGAATTGAAATTAAAAACTCCAAAATATTTTGTTTGATACCTTCCTCAACCTCCAGAATGTAAATAACATATTTATGGACATTTATAACCATACCTATAGCATCACAAAACAACTATGAGATGTCCTTTAAGGCCCTACCTTTAGTCTCCACACAAAAGTAGAAAATCAACATGGCATCCACAAAAATAAAATGAGCGAGGTGTTCAGTCCTTCCCCTCTTAACACTTTTAATTTTATTGAATCTTTTTGCCTCTGTGATTGCTTGATTGAGCCCATCAATGACTAATATAAAGAGATGTGGAGAAAGGGGGAAACCTTGATGCAACCCAGAGCATGTTTGAATAAAGACTAACCCAATTTGTTGATAAGAACAACAAAAGAAACAATAGTCACATAACACATAATGCATTTCAACATAGGAAGATCAAAACCAATATGAAGAAGCAATAATTTGAGATGCCATGAAACACAATCATAGGCTTTTGAAAGGTCAATTTTAATGATTGAGACTTGACACTTTTGTGTTTTTATTATATGCATACCTTCCTACACCAAGCTAATGACTTCATGAATAAGCCTACCCTTTAGGAATCCAAACTATTCAAAAGAAATAACATTTGATAAAATAGGTTTAATCCTAGCCACAATTACCTTTGCAATGATTTTGTAGAGGAAATTGCATAAGGAAATCTATCGAAAGTCGTTAAAAGTATCGGGACTGTCCTGTTGGATATATTACACACTCACCTATAATTATTTTCCTAAGTTTTACAGTCCAATGTTGAGAATGATTCCTTAGATGAGAATATTCTTTCTAGAGAATATTTCCCTACAAAATAGGATGTTCCTCTTCAGTTCAGAGTCAGTTACGCTTAGTTAGACTAGTGGAAGTCACTCGTGCATGGCAACCTCAGTTTTATCACTAGGAGTTGCATGTGTCTCTCTCACTTCCACACATGTGTCTCAGACAACTCATAATTGCATGGATCAGTTAACTAGGACTAGGTGGCAGTTCCCTCCAGTGTTTGTCAGTGAGTGTTTAGATCTCTCTAGATCACTACTATGGCACATTAGTTACTCATGTAGCCTATATATATTGTAAATTATTCACTCTTTGAGTGTGGAATACGGTTAATGAGAATTCTTCCATTCTTTTTCTCTTGCTTCTTCTTTCTTAATTTCTCTCTGCAAACGTGTCTAGCATTTTCTAGCTAGATCTATTTTGTGCAGTTTCAACACGTTTACATGGTATTTGAGCCGACAGACTGCTAAGAAAAAGCTACACCAGATTATTTTTGCAGGTACCGAATATTGAAGAATGCAAAAAACATGGATTATTCATTGGCAATACTTCTCACACCTCATAACTATTTGGAGTGGAAGCCAAAAATTCTTCTTCTTCTTAGATGCAGAGGCTTGTACCAAATAAATATGGCAATGTAAGTAGAGCCTGATTCCGCTGATGAGAAAAATGATTTTCTCAATAGACAAGATATGGTCATAGGATGTATCCTCTGGTTTATTTCTCTTGAAATTCTCCATCAAGTATATGATGACTCACAAGAATCAACTCCAAATGAATTATGGATGAAATTGGAGGTTCTATTCGGGAATAAAGAATATTGTGAATATTTCATGTAGGAAGTTGAACAGATAGAGCCAGAAGAGAAGCCAACAGAAGATCAAGCCTCTTATTATGAAGAGTCTTCTACAAAAGTATTTGCACAAATTTGTATTACATTAATTGAAGATGATGTCTACTCCATTTCAGATTTGTTTTCTGAATTTCATGTGGAAGATATATGGCATGCATCTCAGGGGTCACATGCAAACACTTTTCCATGTGCAATGCATGCATCTCAGGAGACAAAAAGGGAGTTGTGCACATAAGACTCAATTATGATATTTTCTGAGAAAAAATTGCAGAAAAAAATTGGATATTTGAATTCCTCTCATGAAAATATTCAATTTCAAAAAAACAATTGTCCGAAACGGAGTTCGTAAAGTAAAGTTATGATTATTTTAAAATCAACAAAATTTTAGTGTTTTTCCATAAACGGTTGCACGGTTTTCAAAGTTTCATCCAAACTTTATTTGGATATTTTCCATTACGAAAAGAGAAAGTGGATATGTGTGGACATCTCAATGATGCATCTACTTCATCAGATCCATGCAGACATCTACATCTTCAAAAAAATCTTCAACAAGCACAAACTTGCACAGTTGCGAGGTCTTCTTGGAGTGAAGGGCAGGGTTGCTTAACAACTATTTTTTTGTTCCTTCTCATTTATTTTTTTATGCATTGTAATTTGAGGGGGGGGGAGGTTCCCATGAGATTTTCCCTCTTTCCTCGTTTTTTCAATGTTTCATTCTTATATGCATTGTACAATGGGTACCTAACATGGCCTTTGTTGCCAGGACCCATTCATCATGTGCACCCTAGTACTGTTCAGGGGGGGCGTTGGAGATATTACACACTCACCTGTAATTATTTTCCTAAGTTTTACAGTCCAATGTTGAGAATGATTCCTTAGATGAGACTATTCTCTCTAGAGAATATTTCCCTACAAAATAGGATGTTCCTCTTCGGTCCAGAGTCAGTTACACTCAGTTAGACTAGTGGAAGTCACTCATGCATGGAAACCTCAGTTTTATCACCAGGAGTTCCATGTGTCTCTCTCACTTCCACACATGTGTCTCAGTCAATTGATGATTGCATGGATCGGTTAACTAGGACTAGGTGGCAGTTCACTCCAGTGTTTATCATTGAGTGTCTAGATCTCTCTAGATCACTACTATGGTGCATTAGTTACTCATGTAGCCTATATCTATTGTAAATTATTCACTCTTTGAGTGTGGAATACGGTTAATGAGAATTCTTCCATTCTTTTTCTCTTGCTTCTTCTTTCTCAATTTCTCTTTGCAAGTGTGTGTGGTATTTTCTAGATAGATCTATTATGTGCAGGTTCAACACATTTACAAGTCCAGTTTAGGAATAATCGCTATAAAGGTTGTATTGATATTGCTCGACATTTTTCTTGTCTGATGGATCTATTCCACAACCTGTAGAAGGTCATCCCCAATAAGATCAAATAAATCTTCAAATAATTTGTCACAAGAGCCGTTTGGCCCATGACTTTTGTCTCTTTTAAATTAGGAGATTATAGCCAATAATTTCAATTTATTTATCTCACTGTCGAGAGCATGTCATGTCCCCATTTTTGGATTCCTTTATTATGCAGCTAGAGTTACTTCAGGAGGCTTGAGTCAGCCAAGTCAGAGGGGTGAGACTAGGTCACCAGTGAGCCCATAAGGGTTGGAGGATTTTTATGGGGCCTAGCTTAGTTTATTTACCATTATTAATCATCAAGATCAATTCTTCCCAGCTCGTTCTTGGTTCCATTGCATTCCAACAATTCTCGTAAAACGAGGTGATTATTGGGCATACTTTAATTAATTACACTAAAGGTATTATTTGGAGCTTGTTTCTTGGAAAAATACCTTAGTGTAATAGCTCGGTAGAAATGGAGCAAAAATATCTACAGGATGGGATGATGAAAAGTGACTTCCAGTACCCGAATATGTTGAAAAGTGAAAAAAATCACTTTTTGAAGAAAAAGAGGTCCAATAAATTAATAAAGTGATTTTAGAGAAAATATTAAAGATGAATTAAAAAGTCACTTGAGGAGAAAAAAGGTTAAAGGGGTGTAGAGAAGAGATAGGATCCAATTTCCTCTCATTATGTGTGATGATTATTGTGATTTGACTTGGAGAGCTCTTGGAGCCTTTGAGAGTTTGGAGTAAACCCTAGTTGGATTGGTTTCAGTGGTGAGAGATCCACCCTAGCTAATCAAGCTTGGTTTTGGTGGTGAGAGATCCACCCTAGCTAAGTTAGTGGAAGAATCACCCAGGTTCTTCATTTGATTTCCATTGGTTGAAGACATTGCTTAGATTTGTAGAGTGTGGATCTTGTGGAGGAAGAAAATTGTGTGCAGAGAGAGAGTTTGATTGAGGGAGGCATTGCCCAATCTAAAGAGGTCGAGTTATCCTTGTGGAGAAGACCGAATCTTGTTGGAGACATGGACCGTGTTCATTGTTGGTCGGAGTCTTCTACAGTTGGGGTTGATTTCCCATTAGAAAAGAGTTGTGATCTTCATCAAGGGGTCAATTTTTCACTTAGACATAATTCCATTGAGTAGAGGAGGCTTATTCCTTGCTAAAGAGATTGTTTTCCTTGTGGAGGAGCCATCATTTTACTACCAGGGATGAGTTCCTCTTCACTTGGTTGAGTTTCCTGCCTAGGGGAGTCGAGTTGTTTATAGTGGATACCAAGCCTACTGCCAGGATCAATTTTATTCAGACCTGGGTCGATTTTCTTGGTATAGAGACATATTTTACTCACTGGATGTTTGAGAATGTTAGAGTAGCAGAGTTCTAAGGGTTTGGTAAATCAATTTGGCAACAATTTGGTGGCATTTAACTACTGTTACAGTCCAAAAATTCTATTCTTATTCCGATCATCTATGCCAAGTTAAAACTGTGAGTTAACTTATGTGTAACCAACTAATTATGAGTAATAAAAATGCCCTCTTATTGTCTCTATCTTTGTTGTTCATTTAATCATTTTTAGCATATTTTGTTCGGTGTTACATATGTCATGTACCATGTGCATTTTGAAGTAGTGAAAATTGTTTGTTAAAACCCTCAAGTCAGTAAGCACATAAGACATAACTAAACAACAACCATAAATTTATATCAATAGTGGAAGAGGTTAAACTAAGGGGTTCTAGAGTGCGTCTACAAAGTGATTGACATCAGAAAACATTACAACAAATAAAGGAAAGGTTTAACAGTGGAAGTTTGGCATTTCCACCAACTATTTGACAAAAATCCAAGGCCAAAAAACTATAAAAAACATTATAGCCTTAAACACAAATTGCATTCCCAAGTAGGTGGGACATTACAGAGCACAATTATCCTCTTCATCGATCAATCTCAAAAAATAAGAGATGAGCCTGAGCTTTTCATCCATTTTCACTTGCTCTAATTCCTTGAACAATGTCTCACTAGAGAGGCCAGATTTGAGAACCCTCTTACCTTCTGCCACATGAGTCTTTTAGCTCCAAAATGGTGTTGTAAATTTTCCAATGATTGGTATATTTTTGAAAAATAAACGTGTTTTGATCCCCGAAAACTATCCAAATATCTCTACTCTTTAGTATCCAGGTTTTCTCATGGTCAATGAGAATTTTGGATTATAGATATTCTAAAGATAAACACTTCTCTAGATCAAAGGTAGAGGACAGAATCCCCAAGTTCGCCAAGTTCGAGGCATATACCTTATCAAGATAATTTTCAATATCCCTAAGCTCCTCGTCTTTTAATTTCCTCTGGGTCCTTGCCCAAGAAGAAACTTTCTCTTTAACCAATCGAAGGATAGCAACAAATTATACACTAGTTGGAACCTCAACATCCTCCTAACAATGTTTCCAATTATCATGAATTAAATTACAAAATTATTCTTTGGACAACAAATGGTTGTACTTAAAAGGCGTTCCAGGTTTACCCATTGCCTTATCAAATTCTAGAAAAATTAGAAAATGATAAAAGCAACGGATCTTGCCAACCCATGACCAATAAATTCCAAAGTGTTGAAGAGGAGAATGATGTGCTAGGAATCTATCCAATCACTTTGAAACCCCTTCTGCTCCACCTCGATTGTTACACCAAGTCGAGCTTAGTTGAATGGTCTCTACATCTACCCATCTAGCCGCTTCCAACTTATCAATGAAATAACTCGCCAACCTTTCCTCTCGATAAGAAAGAACTCAAATTTCCCCTCTACTAAGTTTTATGTTAAGTTCCCCACCAAAGATAATATTTTTAGAGTACATACATTTAAGAGTAAAAAGCATGCCCCAAAAGGCTTCCTTCCCCTGATATGGCCCATACAAATTGAGCAAGACAAGTGATCGGTCTAATTATTTGTTGTAAATTTCTGTACAAAGACCTGAAAAAATAGAAAAACAATTTGTAAGGGAACAACGTGATGAAATCCTCGTAATGATCCCCCTAGCGATTCCATTCGAGTCCAAACTAGAAGATACTCATCCTGAGAACATCTTCATCAATTCAATAGTAAGAATATCAATAGGACCCATGGTTTCTTGAATGAATACGATATCCATCAAATCCAAGTCTACAAATCCCTTCAGGGAAAGTTTTTTAGCATATTCCCTTAGGCCCCTCATGTTTACAAACATGATCTTCATGAGGAGCCTAAACCTAAGGTTGTGCCTACTCTAAGGACCCCATAAATCAGTGCTTGTCTTCCATTGGAGATTTCATGATGGGCACATTCTTATGAATACTTTGTTTGGACTGGGTATTTTGGGGCCATTGAAACCCACCCCACCCCCCAACCCGGAGAGAACTCGTCTTTGTAAATAGTTTTGGGACCTCACTAAATAGGGATCCCTGCCTTAAGAGGCAGAGGTGGAAATAAGAGATAATAGTTTGCAAGAATCTGAGACTTGAGAGGATAAGGAATCTAAATATTTATTGAGTCCAATGATCAATGGTTCACCTTCCATTTTTGTAGAAGGATAGGTCATCAAAACCTCTGACGACGAGGGTAAAGGGCCTGGTACCTCAACCCAGATAGGCTCACAATCCACATATTATTCGAAAACTGAGGAAAAATTTGGGTTTCGGGAAGGAAAAAACTTACCTGGTCTCTGAATTGGAGAGATGATTTTTATCTAGAGTTATTCAATCTTTCTCCACTATGATTGTGAAAGGTCCAAGTCATTTCCAAACCTGTCCTAGAGAGCCTAATTAACCACGCTACACAAAACACCAACATTGAGGGAAACTTTCATATCACCAAACATAACATATGTCTGAAATTTCTCCCTATCAAGTAGATGACCATGGTTTTTCAACCCACCATTCCCTTCCTTGTGTATTGGAGGGGAAGTCTATGCATAAAAAGTTCTTGGGGCCGAAATAGGACTTGAATATTTACCTCCAAAAAAATGCTTTCATTCCCTAAAACTTTTTTTGAAGCAGAAGCTCACAATCTTCCATAACATGCCTGACCTTGTGACACCATCAACACCTAAAAGGAACATTTAAATAATCTAGCTGCTAAGTATAGGACTACTCACCCACCACCAAATGCATAGATTAAAAAAACCCTTGGCAAGAATTCAAATAAACCAGGATTTGTGCCATCGAGTGAAGACTACTAGTCTTGTAAATATCGTTAAAGGTTATAAACTTACCTAAGACCTCACCAATGGCCTTCAAACTCGAATCGGACGAGAACTCTAAGGGTAAGTTGGGCAATTTGATCCATGTTGGGGCACTAGATAGACTCTCCTCCCGAGCATCAAACAAAGGGTGCCAGAGTTTAGCATTGAGTAAATGCCTATCCCAATACCAATGACCCTTTAGAATTTTCCCTGCATCATCTTTGGATCAAAATAAAAAACCAATCCAACCTCTAGACAGGATATGAATGATCGGAAAATTTTCTAAGACATACATCCATTTTGACTATATCCAACAACCAAGAGTAGCCATCGAAGCCCTCCTACCATAAAACTTCCCAATTATTTCACGACCATCTAGATATAAATTTGGATGACCTAGAGATTCTCCCCTACTACTATAGAAACATCCATGCCTTGCAATTTAACAACCCTCCTATACTTACAGCTAGGTTTCCTTCTTACATCAAGTAAAACACCACCTTAAAGCTCGTCGAGGTTTAAATTCCTAGTGATAAACCCAGTGGAACGAAAACCATCAAGAACAATTTCTGCATGATCTTCCATAGTAGGAGTAGGAGAGAAACAAATGTTCAAATATTGAGGATCCTCCACCTCACCACATAAACTAAGATATCCACCATTGACCGCTTCCCCAGGGAATTCACTCATTCATCTGGATCCTTGACATAAATCCTCTAGAATATCTATAGATCATATCAATATGATAGTGTCGAGATCCCCCGATAAAGAGGTCCCTCTAAATAGGTTTGTTCCCTCACTCGAGCGCACGTCCTCAGGGTACGACACAAGTGTTGGGTCAACTCGAGGATTCACAAAAAACATATCTTCCGATATGGTATCTTCAAAATAATCCACTAATTGCAAAGTTCCATCCATTCGTAAAGGTTTACATCAAATTTCCACATGTCACTAGAACCCAGTTAAACCTTTGCAGAAACCCTTGGTTCCAAAAGCAAACCCTAGGTCTCAACTATTTTCCTCTACAATTATTCATATAATATATTGACAAAGATCATAGCAAATAGGCTGAAAAAGATTTTAACTAAAATTATGTCTGAAAATCAGGTGGTTTCATGCAAAATCAATAGATAGTGGATAACATAGTTTTGGTCCAAGAAGCCATCCACTCAAGTAGGGAGGATCAATATGAGGGAATTATCATCAAACTTGACATGGCCAGTGCCTTTGGCAAGGTAAGACACTCCTTTTCGTTTGATGTATTGTTTAAATTTGGGTATATTCCTTTTTTTATTTGATGGGTGTCTTCATGTATCAAAACTCCTTAGATTACTCCCTCGGTTAATGGGAGACCCACATCCTTCTTTCATGGGAGTCGTGGCTTGAGACCCACATCCTCTTTTATGCATAATTATGGTAGATTCTTTTAGTCAAAAGTTGGAGGCTGAAAGGATTGTTGGGAATTTCCTAGGCCTTAAAAATTGTAAGGGGAGTCAAAAGTCTAAACCACTCTCATTTTTTGATGACACCCTCCTTTTGGGGGGAGCATCCACCATTACTCAAATCCTGCAATTTCCATGCCATGAGAATTGTTCATCATTTAAATATTTGGGAATGTTAATATCCCTTGGCAACCCATCATTAAGAAAATTAAATCCAAATTCGATCAATGGGGATCGCAATGGTTGAATCCCATGAGCAGAATGGTATCAATAAAGTTATCTCTTACATATCTTATGTTCTTCCATTGCTCCAACCTATTAGCTCTAGTTGGCATCATGCAACAAATTTCTCAAGAGATTAGAAAGTGGTAGGGGGGAAATCAAATACCAAAACATTTCATTTGGTTAATTGGAAAATTGTTAGAGCTCCAAAAGAAACATGGGGATTCGTTATCAAGGACCCAATTCTTATGAATCTTACCTTGGGTGCTAAATTTTTATGGAGGATTAATACAAGCAGACTTGACTAGTGGAAAAAAAATAATGGAAAAAGTACTTGGCTAGAAATCACAAGAGGTGTATCGATGGCCTATTGAAAAATAAAAAAGGCTCTCGTATATGGAAACTTATGAAATCTATAGGTCCAATAATTCAATCTAAAATAACTTGGATTCTTGGTAACAGTAAGTAGATTCTCATCTAGATAGACAACATTATGGGAAATCTACCTCTACAGGAAAAGATAGATCTACACCCCTTGAAAATGTGGATAGAAAGTAAGAATTTAAACACTCTATATGATATTTCGAGGTGGTTAGAGAATTATAGATGTTGGATTGTGTGGTCTTTGGAGAGACTCCTCCTAATATTAGTGCATTCACATTAAATATGATAATTGCTCTTAAGGGATGCACCCCATGGCATTTAAACATTAGGGATCATAGGGGATGGGGTGATTTGGACTAAATAGTGAAGGATAGGTATATGCACCAACTCATATCCTTACCTCTTCCCCAGTGATCTCCCATTTGGCATAGTTATGGGATTCCTAAAATTAACATTTTATCTTGGATCATGGTTCATGGTAAACTTTTGACAGTGTAAAATATTCAAGAAAGAGGGATTCAAGGTCCCTCAAGGTGTGCCCTATCTCGCTTTACAGAAGAATCCACTCATCATCTATTTTTTTGAGTGCAATTTCATCAAAAATGTATGGTCAATCACCTTTGTTGGTATTAGCCACCACTCATATAGTCCTAGCTCATGGAGGGACATGTTCACATTATGGAGCAAAGATTATAGGGGATGTTTTAAAAACAAAAGTATTCTGAAGAGGTTATGGATTTCTCTCCCAAAGTATCTCTACTGGAAATTATGATTGGCCAAAAACATAGTTGTTTTCAATCTGGAACTTATCAAGCCTAATTCTACAACAACTAAGGAAATAAGTCTTATACTAGAGAACATTAATTCCATAAGCAAGGGGAATTCATAAGATTATCCCTTGGATTGTTGGATCGATACAAGGAACAATGGCTTCAACAATTTACAATTCTCGATAATAAAAAAAATCATGCTTATCTCAATGCAAGATGAGCAACAATAATCCATGGCAAATTTGAATGGATATGTAGGAATTCCAAGATCGACAATTGAAGAAAACATCATTTATTCTTTTTTTCGCTGGTGCATCCAAAGGAATTCTAGGGGTGGCAAGTGCAGGGGGGATCATCTATCATCACGAAGGAAAAACATAAATAACTTATTGTTAGGGTGTTAGATTTTCATTAGTTTCATTAACATTAGATTTACCATAGCATTTTTTTCTTCTTTTAACATTCAATAACAATATACCGAAATATATAAGCATCATATAAACAAGCACAAGAAGACACAAATATTTATCCTCGGAAAATCCCAAACTCAGGGAAAAACCCAACCAACTTTTCTTAAAGAGAATATTCCAATACAACCATGCATAAACTCTAATCACAAGAGAAAATCAAGAATGAAGAACCAAATACTTATCTCTTCTTCTTGTCAAACCCTAGCAAGGGTAGACAATTGATTCACCACAAAACTGGCGCAAGACAGAGGCATTACTAGCGCACCATAGAACTGGCACAACTGGTAATTGCTTCTGTAACTGCAACTGGAATGAAGAAACTGGGCATCACCACACAACCTTAGCACAACTCTTCGAGAGGTAGCGCACAAGAGAGATCACCAAGAGCCACCAAGAATATCCTTCCCCAAGTAGGGCGCACTCTCCAAGATAACCAAAAACCAGAAATAGCGAAATTGTTGCAACTGTAGCTACAACTGCTTAGTGCACACTACAAAAAGAGAAATGTGTAGTTGTACAAATGAACTGACCCAAACTTGTATTTATACTAATTTGGGTGCCTTTCTAGGGCTGAATTCTTATTCTGGGTCTTCAAACTTACTTTATTATTTATGTGGGCCAACTTCTCTTCCTGGAAATTATATTTCCACTTTATTATTATTTCCTGTGGGCCGAATTATCTTCTTTGGTATTCTATTTCACTTTATTCATTTATGGGGTGTTCTTCAACTATTCAATGGTCTTTCTTTGACTTCTTGGAATCTTCTTCTTCTCTAAGAAAAGTTGTCCAAGAGGAAAATACCTCCCACATCTACCAAAACATCAACACTCCCTCTTAGCTTGGGAGGTATCTTTCCATGACATCTTTATCTAGTAGTCCACTAACTACTTTGTAGCTCGAATCATAAAACACGGTCTCTATGACTATGCTGCAATCAATCAGTAGCACACAACTACTTCCAAGTGGTTTGGTAGTCTCCATGGAAATCAACTAGCAGCACACAACTACTACAATGCCATCCAATGGAACACAATTGTTGCCAAGTCATAGTAGTACACAACTACTGTCATAGTGGTACACAACCACTGCCATAGTAGTACACACCTATTGTTTAGTGGTACACAACCATCGCTATAGTAGTACACAACTACTATCCAATGATACACAATTACCACTAGTGATACACAACCATCGCTATAGTAGTACACAACTATTTTCCAGTGATACACATTCACTATCAGTGGTACACAACCACCACAGTAGCACACAACTACTGTCCAATGACACACAATCACCACCAATGGTACACAACCACCATAGTAGCACACAACTATTGTCCAGTGACGCACAATCACCGCCAGTGGTACACAACCATCATAGTAGCACACATCTATTGTCCAATGACACACAGTCACCGCCAATGGTACACAACCACCATAGTAGCACACAGATACTTTCCAGTGACACAGTCACCGCCATAGTCTCACGACTACATTGTGATGTTTCTCCTATCTTGGTAGTCTCATTCACACCTAGTCACCTTGCATGGCTTAGGAAAGACTAATACCCGACTGTGCATTACTCCCTCAGTCACCTCCCATGACTGATTTAAGAAACCCTTGGCCAAAGGGGTTAGATTGTTGGAGGAGAAAGCACCACACCTCCCTCTCAATGAGGGTGGACATTCTACATCACGCCAAGCTTGTCTTTGAAGTACTCATATTTCACTCTAAATAAAGGCTTGGTGAGAAGGTTTTCTTTCTACTCATCTGTGGATATGTACCAAAGATCCACAACTCCTCTCTGCACCATGTCACAGATGTAGTGGTATTTGATCTCTATAAGCTTTAACTTGTCATTAAAGACATGATTCTCTGAAAGCTTCACACAACTTTGATTATCACAATGTATCAAAGTTGGATCCAACTCTAGATCAAATAACCTTGCAAGCAAATTTTGAAGCCACACTACTTCACGGCTTGCAACATTGGCTGCAATATACTCTCCCTCTTTTGTATTGAGTTCCATTGATGTCTTCTTCCTGCTTAACCATGAGATCATACCTGATCCCAAACTAAAGTAGCATCCATATGTGCTTTTTCGGTCCACTGCACTCCCCGCCTAGTTGGAGTTTGTATAACCCTGCAGCTTCACATCTCCATCCGAGACATATCTCACTCCATATCAAACTGTACCATGTAGGTACCTCAACACATGTTTTGATGCCATCCAATATACATGTCTAGGTTCAACCATGTACTGACTCAAAGTGTTCACAACAAAACATATGTTCGACATGGTGTTAACCAGGTACATCAAGGATCCGATCAACTGTCTGTACATCGTGGGATCCACCAAATCTGAAGACGAATCACTCAAGAGCTTCAGATTTGCAACCATAGGTGTGACCATGGACTTGGAGTACATCATCATGAATCTCTACAGGATCTCAACTATATATTTTCCTTGGCTAAGGAAAATCGCATCTTTGTCACACCTCTAATCGCATCAAATCCGGATCCTTCATTTGAAACTGTGAAGTGAGTTCCCTCTTGCACCCATATGTGAGCTTCTCATCCCCTGTAAGAAACAAGTCATCCAATATAAAGGGGCAACCATTCCTAATCTCATCAAAATATATGTCTGACGTATCTTGCCTTGGGTGCATGCTTAAGCCCGTACAAAGCCTTCTTCAATCTGCAGAGATGAGACTCCTTCTCATGTACCTTGTGGCTAATCTATGTACACTTATTTTGGCTACTGGAGCAAGTGTCTCATCATAATATTCTCCCTCTTCCTTGGAGAATTCTCTGACCAAAAATATAGATTTGTACATCTCTATGTTGCCACCTACAACATGCTTGATCTTGTAGATAAACTTGGAAGTCACCACCGACTTCCCCTCTATTCTTGAAACCAAGACAAAGTCCATATCCCAGTACTTCTGACTCTCTTCCTCCTCTATCACTGAAACAAGGGAATCCTCCAAGGAGGTCTCGTATATCCTCGAAGCCTTTGAAGATTCAATCTAGCCTCCTCAACTCATGGTACATGTATGTCAGTCCTGGAAGACGTCTCTCTCTCCCATCTGAATCTGAGGAGGAATACTTTCTGAATGAAAGTCTCTAAGTAGATGAATCTCTTTGAGATCAGGCTTAGTTTGAGTCTGCATGCTCCCTCTGAAGCTTGACTCCCTCTGATTCTATATAATCTTCAGAGTCATCTACTCCCCCTGCATATGCCGACCTCCTATGAAGTCTGATCTCCAATGGATTGTACTGGGAGGCTAGTCCTCCCTATTAGATCTCAAGGGTTGACTCCCTATGAACTCTAACTCCTTTTGAGATGGTACTTAGTGGGGTCGCCTACCTCATCGTCGGTGGATCCATCTGCTCCTCCTCATGATATGTCTCATCAATGCCATATATATGTATCCCCTTTGCATCCTGCAAAGTATCACGGGACCATGTTGGTCTCTTCCTGGTCATTGCAACGATTTTGGGTAGGCCCTTCTAGATCTATTGACTCTTCTCGATGATTTGAAGAGTGATCAACTGAACTAGAGGGATCTATATGATCATCTTCGGAGCCTTCTACTCCTTACAATCAATCTCTATATGAGATACCTTGTATCCTGCAAAAGTACCCTTCTTGCCAGATGGTTTTGACTTTGTCCCTTTATCCTTCATTACATGGATGTGTACATTCATGTACATTTCTCTATGTCTAGATAGTCTATTCCATGTCTCAGTTAGAGACCGTATAAAAATTTTCCTCCTGAAATCGCCATTATAGCTCCCTCTTAGAGCTATCACTTGTGAGCTTTTTGAAACAAGAGCAACAGACAAGAATAATACTCTTATAATAAAAACAAGAATGGGAACAATCGTCACAATAGCTCCTTCTCAGAGCTATCACTTGTGACCTGCCTGGAACACGAAACAAGAACAATAGCATGTCCATGGTAACCTCCATGGAATTTACAAGATAACCTATCTGGAATAAGGTCAACAACCAAGAACATCTCCTAGAGGAGATAAATTTATATTGTAAACAAGTGCATCATTAATACTGAACATTGAGCTTTTAATTAATGATCATAGTACCAACAATATTCAAGTGTTACTAAACATTTGATAGCAAAAACAATAATAGAACTCTAAAGATTGTCATTCTAGTTACAACACTTACTTAGGTTGCAGCAGTATAAAATATCAGACTTGATATGCAAACTTGGAGTCTAGTTGTTGTTGTCCCATTTGAGTTGTTCTTTATTGTAGGAGACATTGTCACTACTGCCTCCAACTCTTGGGCTTCCTTTGTGTGCACTAGATGTAAGATCCCTTTGGATCTACTGTCACTTTTGTTAAGTGTATGTCTCCTGCAAACACCCTCATCTTATATACAAGTGCACCTTCCAACTTTGTCTTCTAATCTGAGACATCACATCAACAACAAGAAAAAGTTAGAGATTTGAATCAGAAAGTTTAATGTCTAGGAAAATGTCAACAAGCCTAAAACCCTAAAAATTCAATTTTGACAAAAAGTCAATCTAAGAGATGTAGCAGGTGCGCTACGGAAAGGTGAGTTGATCTATGATGGAAGTTATCCCAACAACTGTATAATAAGTTCTCAATGAGCTTGACAAGTTTAGGTCTGTGCAACAGTAAATTGCAGCGACAAATCTCACGATCTTTCTTCCATTGGTTAGATTTTTTTGAAGGAAACCCGCTCTAATACCATGTTGGATTTTCATTAGTTTCATTAACATTAGATTTACCATAGCATTTTTATCTTCTTTTAACATTCAATAATCATGTATTAAAATATATAAGCAACAAATAAACAAGCACAAGAAGATACAAAGATTTATCTTGGGAAAACTCCAAACTCGGGGGAAAACCTAGCCAATTTTTATTAGAGAGAATATTCCAATACAACCATGAACATGCTTTAATCACAAGATAAAATCAACAATGAAGAACCAAATACTTATCCATTCTTCTTGTCAAACCCTAGCGAGGGTAGAGAACCGAGTCACCACAGAACTGTCGCAAGATATGTGCATTACTAGCGCACCATAGAACTGGCACAGCTGGTAACTACAACTACAATTGCAACTACTACTGTAATTGCAACTGGCATGAAGCAATTGGGCAACACCACACAACCTTAGTGCAACTCTTCCAGAGGTACCGCACAAGAGAGATCACCAAGATACACCAAGAATATCCTTCCCCAAGTGGGGTGCACTTTCCAAGATAACCAGAAATAGAGAAACTGTTGCAACTGCCTAATGTGCATTGCAGAAGGAGAACTGTGTAGCTGTACAAATGAACTGACCCATACTTGTATTTATACTAATTTGGGCCCCTGTTTGGGGCCGAATTCTTATTCCGAGTCTTTAAATTTACTTTATTATTTGTGTGGGCTCACTTCTCTTCCTGGAAATTATATTTCCACATTATTATTATTTCTTGTGGGTTGACTTCTCTTCCATGGTCTTCTATTTCACTTTATTCTTTTCTGGGGTGTTCTTCAACTATTCAATGGTCTTCCTTTGACTTCTTGGAATCTTCTTATTCTCTAAGAAAAGTTGTCCAGGAGGAAAATACCTCCCAAAACTACCAAAACATCAACATAGGGACCAAGACAAACCACAAACAACCGAGCTGAGGCCTATGCTCTCCTCCAAGGCCTTCCCCTCACCAAAGAAGCCAACATCAAATCTCTAATAGCTATAGGAGATCCAAGTGTGATCATCAAATTGACGATAGGAAAAATAACCCCTAAGGACAACGAGCTTGCTTTGATCATCACTCACATCAATAAGGAGGCCAGTAATCAACTCAGAGTTTCATGCTATCAAGTTTTGTGAGACCTTAATTCAAAAGCATATTCATGTTCCAATTAGGCCACCTTGTTAAGTTGAATGGACTTAGAAAAAAAGGGGGGGCGACTATATTGTTTCATCCCCTAAGTATCCAAGTTCATAGATGTATGCCACATCGCATACACATTAGACTCCACATGTCGCAACAATTATTACATTACTTACCTTGCGTTGGAAGGTGATTCACAAGGAAACAATCTCATCCCTTCAGCATGTGAACTTTTACCTCAGCTTAACCTTGTGAATTTGGTTTTATAGTTACCTTTCTGCAAGGAGGGATTATGCACATAATTGGAAAGGAGATTGCAACATCTTTCAGAGGGCTATTAGGTTGCTTCATATTCATCGGGTAAGAGTCTTATATGTTCTTGGGCTACTTTATGGGACCGGGGTACACATGTCTCAGGCTCTAGAGGATTTCAACTATTATTCAATAGAGTACAAGGTCCTCTGAAACATGTTTGGGTTATGTTATTTGGTTTTGGTATTTTCATTTTGGACTCATTTCAGGGAAAGGTTCTTAGGCAAGGCCCCTCCACTCTCTTGAAATTATGTAAGCTTTTCCTAGTTTGTTTTCTATTCTTCACAAGAATTCAGTTAGGGTTTATATACGTTTTGGGTTTAAAAAGTTTGAATTAATCCCTTTACATGATATTCCTATATCTGATCCATCATCACAAAAAAATCAAACCTTGTTTTTGTTTGGTTAGATCTGTAACCTCTTAAAAAAAAACTGTTAATATATAAATATATATTTAAAATTACGAAAATGTATTATTGTGTTATTGTTAATTTGATTTTAATAATATTATAGTTTAAATAAATAAATAAAAATTAACATTTATGTCATGAACCCAAATACTATAATTTAAAAAATATAATTTTTTATTAATACTATAATTGGAAAAATATTTTTTTATTAATAATTATACTAAAACACTTTTAACATTTAAATAAATATAAATTCAGAACTCGAGGAGTATGTTGTTGTGTTGTTTATCAACTTGAATACCATAATTAAAGATGTGATAACATTTTTTATTAACTATTAAATTCAAACATATTTTTTTAATGTTTTTCTTCATATCCAAAATATTGAAAATATATTAGTAGGTTAATGTCATTTTAATTTTTTATTTTAAGAAAATAGTTTTTGCTTCCCGACAACATGAATATCATAAGTGAAGAACCACACTTATTTATTTATTTGTTAAGTTGAATATGGAAATATTATATTATTTAAAATGTTATAGTTATTGCTAACATCTATACACAAAAGTTTGCTTCAAAGTTCTAGAACTTAGAGTCAAACAACTTTCTGATACTATATAACAAAGTTTACTACAAGTTACAAAATAGACATTCCATATTTTTTTACATATAGCCAATTTGACAAGAACATTTATTTTATCTTTTTTAATTTCAAATATAAATGATTGATTTGATATTAGTAAAATGTTGCAGCCTAGTTAAAAAGCAGATTAATACATCGAGATTGCAAAATGGTTGAAGTGAAATCGTTATGATACAAGCATACAATCTTCCTATGGAGAATTTATTTTACTATACTAGTGCTTTTTCCAAAAATATTACAAGCATAAAGTTTGACATAATCCCCTAACAATAGAGTAATTTTAAATTATATAAAAAAAAACTAATTTAAAATAGTTTAAGCTCTATATTCACATAATTCTAACTAGTTGTGTTCATGATTGGCGTTTGTCGAGGCTACTAAATTGAAACACCATTGCTCTCTGTATTTGATCTCATGGATAAAAGTGTTTTATTATGGGCCATGTTTTTGGAATCTCATCAACTCAACTACAGTTTGTTTAAGGAGGTTGTTCTCTTAACTCAATTCCTGAATTATTTTCTTGAAAATTAACCATTTTCATTATTATGGTAGTTTCCCTATCTTGTGTATCTCCATGAGCACGACTCTGGGCTTCCATAATAGCAATGGCGTTTTTATTGCCCATAATTCTCCTGAACCCTCAATGGCCTCTTAACCTCCTAAATTTCATACCCGAAAAATTTACCATCATGCTTATGTCTGCACCACATTGTTACTATTGCTTGGTTATCAATGGAGTCTTTTGGGTCCATAAATAGAACTCCTAGATGAAACCTATTGACTAATTGTTGAACCCAAATTAATGCGCACAATATATTTCTCTAGAAGAGGACCGAGTATCTAAGCTAAGGAGAATATACTAGCTCCTAGAAAATCAAACACAAAAACCCACCAACATAGAGAGGTTCACGTGAGTGAAATAGAGGCACAACTCCCCAACAAAGACTAGAAAGAAACTTCACAATGTTAGCAACTCCAACTTAGCCATAAATTGTACCTCTGAATTCTATGGGGACTTAGATTTGAGTATGAGAGAGAAATCTCCCACCTATGTTGATGATGAAGTGTGGGGATAGTTGATTAAACTGCCCACGCTTCAACCAAATATGAACCAAATGCTTTGCCAAGAGTGAGATGAGTGAGATGCCATGTGTGGTGATGCCCTAAACTGACGAAATGTGTGCTTATTGTGGGTCATTAATTTCCTCATGATTGTTAAAAGTGGTAAGCAAAAAATCCCCCATCCAATTTTAGGTTTCTAAGGTAGGAATTTTATTTCTAGAACTTGATTGTCCCTTGTTGTGCCTTGTTCTAGACCACAAGCTTATTTGACCATTATATTTGTTTTCCGATTTAGAGTTCTTAAAACATGGCGATATTCCACCCCCTTGAATTTGATCACTTCTTTCCATATTCTCTGTATATTTCTAGCGAGATTATTCTAAGTTTGTCCATAACATTTCCTTACTCTAATTATGAGCTTAGAGACTCCTATCACAATAATTTCCTTGTACCATTCATAGTCAATTAGTTTCAGTCTCATATATAGAGCCAATGCCTTAGCCTAATTATTAGTTTCTTTCCCTAGACCCCATGCAAATGAGATTCTTTCAATTCATTTAGGATCTAAGATAATCCCCCCCACTTCTTCTGCCCCTAACACCTAAAATTCTTATGACTCTAAGGAATACTAACTATTAACGAAACACATGTAAACTATTCACTTCTTCCTAGCCAACATCTAAGAGAGGAGACTATTGCTACTCAATGTCCATAGGTTCCTTGAGCTAATGAATCATCTTTTCTTCCTTCAACTCAGCTTAAGTAGAGTTATTTGGGTCCTCATATCAAGCCTCTATTTTGTGAACCAATAATTGCATGATAGTTGCAAGTTGAGAGACACAATGATACTCATTCTCGTGCACCTTGGCTATGAAAAAGAACTAAGAAGTATGATTGGGGTGTATATATTCCTCATGTCTCCTCAATATCCTCTTGAATTCCAAGATTGTTAAAATTAGAGCTTCTATTTAGTTCTTTTCAATTTACTAGACAATAATAGCATAAGCAGGATCACTGAGAGAAACATAATCACAAGGTACACAACATTTTATCCTGGGAAACCCTCATGGGGGAGAAAACCCAACAAAAACTTTCTTAATATAGATTGTCAATACAATGCCAAGATAAAAGACCAAAACACCAAGAACATCCAAGACCAAGCATGTGCCTCTCTCTTCTCCTTCTTCTAACTGCTGCTTCCTTCAAAACTTGCGCACTAGATGAGTGACTTGAGTAAGTGAGAGAATGAGGCATCATCCTCTCTTATTTATACTAGATGATAGGCGCTAGGGTTATGTCTTTTCACCAAGCAAGGCCGACTTCTTCAACTAGCAGTTAAAACCACTTTATTAAGCCCTAGGGGATGACTTCTTCAACTAGTGGTTAAAACCACTTTATTAATCCCTAGGGGCCGAATTTACAAACAACACCATATAACTATGGTTTGACCAATCCACAAAATGGGATTTGGTCATACATAAGTCCCGACATGATCAATCCACTAAAAGGGGATTTGATCTATAAGATAATAACTCAATTATAATTAGAATATTCTTCGCAGTTACAGTATTTCAACACTCCCCTTTAATAAGAAGGGTATTCTATTGACATGGCCCAATACAACATCATCAGGAGAGAGAGAGGGAAGCAAAATCATCAACATCTAGAACACTGACTGGCACATCTATAAATCATTGGAAGTTTTTCTCATCATCAATAACATCATCTTTCACAGCATGGGGCTGGAGTAGTATCATTATCATCTGGATCAACATCAATTAGCATAACGCTAAGGGAACAACATCATCAACACCATAATTAACAACACAAGCTTGGTACAACATCATCGACAACAACACGATGTTGATACATCATCATCAACAATAGCATGAGGTTGAGATAACAACATCATCATCATATAGCAACATAATGAGGCAGGTGTGACAACAACATTTTGTGGTACTCTGACAGACCGTCCTCACCGGACCTTAGGGATCTTCCCAGGAATCAAAATATTCCCTAGGATGTAAAATCCTAACGGAGCTACCACGTGGTACTCTGACAGACTGTCCTTACCAGACCTTCGGGATCTGCCCAGGAATCATAACATTCTTTAGGATGTAAAATCCTAACGGAGCTACCACTACTGACCATAGTTGGCATATACATGTATAGGTACTCTAACAGAATGCCCTTACTAGACCTTCGGGATATGTCTAGGGATGATCAATCCCCTAGGATATAAAATCCTCACTGAGCTACCCGTTGTTGGTCAGGATACCATAGTATCATCAACATCACTCCCCCTTTTGAGGGAGGTCCTTTCAGACTATACCAAGCTTGTATCGAATGTATTCAAACTTTACACGAGACAAAGGCTTGGTCAACACATCTACAACCTTCTCATCTATGCTAAAATATTGGAGCTTTACAACTCCTCTTTGCACCATATCACGAATGTAGTGATACCGAATTTCTATGTGCTTCGACTTATCATGGAACACTGGGTTCTCTGTCATCTTTATGCAACTCTGGTTATCACATAGAATCATGGTGGCTTCCATCTCCAGATCGAATAGACCTGTCAACAACTTCC
>JZKD02S1601497.1:34203-48819 GCA_000966675.3 Picea glauca | reverse complement strand
ATTATTGATTAGATCAATCCCCTTTTGTGGATTGATCATGTCGGGCATTGTAATTGACCAAATCCCCTTTTGCGGATTGGTCAAACCCTAATTGTAATAGACTAAATGAAAAGACAGCCCCATAATATATTAAAGTGGTTATAACCATCCAGAATGAGAAGTCGGCCCTGCTAATGAAAAGACACATGTTCAACACCTACTAGATTGTATAAATAAGAGAGGCCAATGCCTCATTTGGACACACACTCAACTCACTCATCTAGTGCGCAAGTATTGAAGGAAGCTGCAGTTACCAGTTGCCGGAAGAAGGAAGAGAGAGAGAGGCACATCCTTGGGAGAGGATTTTCTTTGTTGTTTGGTTCATTATCTTGGCATTATCTTGGCTATCTATATTAAAGAATTTTTGTTGGGTTTTCTTCCCCTTGAGGGTTTCCTAGGATAAATTCTTGTGTACTCTTGTGTTTTTGTTTCTCTCAGTGATCCTGTCTATGCTATTGTTATCTAGTAAATTGAAAGTAACCTAATAATAGCAGAGACTTTAACAGGATGAGCTCCAAGATTCCTTCTGATTTACTATCACTCTTTGGGAAAGGATTCTTTATGTTCTTTCCTTGTGCACATCCCTTGCACACACCTTCATGTTCAACCTTGAATTTTGGTAGACTTGTAACTACCTTTCTTACATATGGTAAGGGTTTGTAGTGGATGTGATCTAGTTTTCTATGCCAAAGTTCACATGGACTCTCAGTGGAGTGAGTCAAGGTTGCATCTGAGTGACCTTTTAACTTATACAAGCCACCTTCTTTTGTTCCAATAACAATTGCATCTTCTATGATTTTTCCTTTAGATCACATGAGAAATTCACCATCTATGAATGCAACTCTAAAGTCTTTCTTATCTAGAGCTTATATAGAAAGTAAGTTCTTTGTCAAACATGGTACACATAGTGCATCATTCATTCTCATTGGATTCCCTGAATCAAGTTTGTAGGTGGATTCTCCCACTCCTTTGAGAGGGTACTGGTAATCATCTATGAGTGTTACTTTATGGGGAAAGTTCTTTTTTGTAAGGCTAGAGATAATGTCTCTCTTACCTATCATGTGCTTAGAGGCATCACTATCAATGAGCCAAGTATCCTCTCCAGGTGTCCTAGTTCCTGAGAGAGCTTGAAACAAGACATAGTCTTCAATCTGTTCTTTATTCAACTTCTTGGATGGCTCATCATATTCAATTGCACGGGCATGATGTCTTTTATTATTTCTCTTCTTGTATTATAAAACAATTCTTAGCAATGTGTCCCATCTTATCACAACGATAACATTGATAAGAGAAGAAATATTTTTCTCTTCTTTGATCCTTCTGATATTTCTAGAATCTCCTGAGATTCTTTATGGAAGTGGGTGAATCTCTTTGGGGAGTGAGATTCTTTATGGAGGTGGGTCTCTTTTTGGAAATGAGACCTTTTCTTTCCTCATTTAGCATGAGCATCTAGGGATTGATCTTCATCCCTTAATAGTACTGCTTCTCGGTTGGCTACTCTTGCTTTTTCTTGAACATATTCTTTCCAAAGACCGTCGAATTGTATTTTCTCCTTTCTTGCACAGATAGTTTGGATGAAGACATCCCAAGGTCTTGTGAGACCATTAAGAGTTGTTATTATGAGTTCATCCTCATCTAGGTTGTCTCCAATTGCTTCTATATGTTCCTTGAATTGAGAAACCCTAGAGAAATAGTCATGAAATGTTTCTCCTTTTTGCATCTTTGTATTCTTGAGTTGGGTTCTCAGATTCAACTTCCGATTGATATTCCTTCCTTCATACATTCTAGTTAGGGAATCAAACATTTCTTTTGGAGTATTCTTAGAAGACACTTGAGGGATCAAGTGGTCTTTAATAGAGTATGCAATGATTCTTTTGTCCATAACCATATAATTCTTGTACTTTGCTTTGGCTGCATCTTCTTCGGGTTCCGATACATTTTCCTTTATGAATTTTGCAAGGTCATTCTCTTCAAGACTGAGTGAAATCCTATATTTCTAGGCACAAAAGTTTTCCACATCTTCTAACTTGTCGATAGGCTTGGTGCTTGCAGAAATCTTGACCTGGAGTTGGGAAAATGACCAAAAATGAAATTGTTTAGAAAGTGAATCTGAACTTACCAGGAGATGCGTTGGGTTGAGGTGAGTAGGGTGGAGCTGTCAAATTTAAAAAAATTCAAGTTTTACCCCTTGAAAATGGACTTGCACAAATCTGCACTAGTACTTCTGGTATTGGTTCTGGTTTCCTGGTTTTCTGGTACCAGTAAAAAACTAGGGTTTCACTTTCCGGAGGCTCTAGCCATTGAAACAATGTGCTCAAGCTACCAAGTGATGCGCTAGCATAGGGCACACTTCCCTAGATGGTTTTTAGTTAGAAATTCCCTTTCAATAAAAAACCCTAATTTTATTGTACGACAACAATGACGTTTTTGGTTACCCAATGAAATGTTCTCTATTCAGTTTAGCTCTGAAACCATGTTAAATTTATAGCTGCTATTAATTTTTTTTCAATTTACTAGACAATAATAGCATAAGCAGGATCACTAAGAGAAACACAATCACAAGGTACACAACATTTTATCTTAGGAAACCCTCATGGGGGAGAAAATCCAACAAAAACTTCCTTAATATAGATTGCCAATACAATGCCAAGATAAAATACCAAATCACTAAGAATATCCAAGACCAAGCATGCGCCTCTCTCTTCTCCTTCTTCTAACTGCGGCTTCCATCAAAACTTGTGCACTAGATGAGTGACTTGAGTGAGTGAGAGAATGAAGCATCATCCTCTCTTATTTATACTAGCTGACAGGCACTACGGTTATGTCTTTTCACCAAGCAGGATCGACTTCTTCAAGTAGTGGTTAAAACCACTTTATTAAGCCCTAAGGGATGACTTTACAAACAACACCATATAACTATGGTTTGACCAATCCACAAAAAGGGATTTGGTCATACATAAGTCTCGACATGATTAATCCACAAAAGGGGATTTTATCTAGAAGATAATAACTCAATTATAATTAGAATATTCTTCGCAGTTACAATATTTCAACAAAGACATCCTTATTCTCCATAGCTTTACTTTGTGCCCTAAATCCTACAAACCAAGCCTAACAAGGAAAGACAAGACTTTCACGAGTACCTTGACAGAAGAAAATGGAGGCTATATGCACCACATGCATCCGTAGGGGACTAACATAGTTGAACCCCTAACCATAAATTCCTCACAAATTCTACTACAAATTATTGTCTAGAATAAAATAACACAAATAAATCCAATGAAGCGTTGAGCCTTGAATAATGTAATCCAAGCGAAGCAATGGGAGACAAGACCTGGATGAAAACCACGACCCAAGAAAACAAAAAAGGAGGCGACAAGAACCACACACATCCATAGAGGACTGACATAGTTGAGCCCCTTAGCCAAAATTTCCTCCCATATTACACTACAAGTGACTGTCCAAAATGAAATAATACAGAGAAAGCCAACCGAGATGAAAAAAAAGTAGGAGAATACAATTAGTTATTCAATTCACTTGTCCCAAAGGCTCTTCTAGTTTCTAATTGCTAGTGCAGTGCCAGAGAACCAAAGAACTAGGATTTCAAGCCCATGATACTAGAGCCCAACCAATCTCCTTCCTTGCTATCCCAAGAGAATTTCCAATGCAATTGACATGATATAACTAGGATCCCAAATAATTCACCCAAATTCACTTACTTAGAGGCCTAACACCAACAAATCCCAACCGTAGATGTTCCCAATTCTCTTCCATCTGTATTCCATTATCCCATAGTGCTGGTACAAATTCATACTAAGGAATTCAATACATAAATCTGAGGTTAAATCCTGCATGCAAGAGAGGTTGGGTATTGTCCTCGATTCTCGCCTCCTGATACCAATGAGTTGAAATGAATGTTGTTGATCCACGTGGATAGTAAATGTTGATTGATGTCTGTCATTAATCCAACCTCAGGGGATGATGCATAGTGAGCGCACCCCATTTTGAACATATTCACATAAGGATAATGTGGTGGCATTTTGGCCCATGGGTCAGCTTCAATATTGAGTTCCCACTTCACATAGAAGAAGGAGGTATTGTTGATTTTACTTGCCTCCTTTTTAGCTCGAATAATGGCTTCAACTAGCTTACTTTTCACTGGAACAAATCTCCCAAGCATGGCTTTGATGATCACCACAGAGTCGCCTAAATCGATCAATGATCAGACTCCTGATTCCTTGCTTGTTGGAGATCTCTTAGAAGAGCATATGTTTTTGCTAGGTTATTGGTACTATCCTAAGATCCCATGCATATTATGCTACTTTAATTCCTCTAGGATCGTAGAGAATCCCCTCTGCTCCTACCACCCCTAAAGAACCAAACATTTTTATTAATAGTTAAATCAAAGCATTTTTAATGCTTAAATCCAAATTCAAAACTATGAAAACAATATCCTATATGTTGTTGTGTTATTGTGAATTTGATTTTAAATAAAGGATTCAAATGGAATATCGGTAATATGTAGACACTGTGTTAATATTTATTCGATTTTAAATGAAAAGCTCATATGAAATATTTTGGACACCTCTTCCCTTTTTTAACCTAAATTCAAAACACTCTTCATGGTTAAAATCTAGATTCAAAACCATAATGACATGTTGTGTTAACCCCAATTTACATTACCCCAATTTACATTTAAGAAAAGAGTTTTTAAAGAATTTTTAAAATCCAAACTCAAAACCATAAAACAATATTGTATATGTTGTCATGTTAATGTCAATTTGATTTTAAATAAAAAGATTATATAAAATATTTTGGACACCTCTTCCCAATAAAGTTAAACCTCACGCTTGTTAAATCAAAACTCTCATGTTTAAATTTAGATTCAAAACCATGATAACATGTTGCGTTAATGTCTCGAGGTGACAAGTGTGGGGGGTGGTCATCATGGACCCAAAAGGGACAACTGAACCTTATTATGCTTGGGGACTTGGCATTATTTTCAATAACAACACATAAGCTTATGCTCTTTAGAAAGGATTTAAAATAGCAAAAATGCATGCAATCAATAATAATGAAAGGAGACTTCAACACTATCATCAATCACATGGTTCACAATTCAGAGTTCAGAGACTATCCTCTAGCTTGAATTCTAGACCACAACAAACAACAAACAAGAAGTGAGTTCCTTTTCCTCTATTAGATTTTATCACGTTGTGCAATAAAACAATTGAGAAGTAGACCAATGGGATAACTATAGCTCAAGTTTAAAAGAGAGGGAGTTAGTGGTCAATGACACATCTTATCAACAAACCATCCCCTAATTTAAGGAATAGTACCAAGACACGTTTTATGGCCTCAATTAGTCACATGAAAAATTACAATGAATTCATAAATTGTCACACAACACACAATCTAGACCACCTCACCAAATATACAATCTATAATGTGAAGGGACATGGGCCCCTCATCCGCATGTCTCATGCATTAAACTTGAACACTTATCACCTGTCAACTCTAGTTCCTCCGACTAGCTGTGGGATAACGATAACTCAGTTAAATAGGCACAATGGATATGTTAAGCCTCTCCACCAAGTATTTAGTCTTCTAGTTTCTTGTTTGTTGCTTGGAGTTTATCTTGATACCATGGATCTCCCAGGTGAACCACCCCTTAGTGGATTTTTAGGTTGTAGAGACATATGAGATTATAGGCTAGTGTCAACCGTGAAATTAGTTGGTCAAACTAGTTTTTGATTTCTCATTTGCAACAACATTCAAGCGCTCGAGAATTGAGGATAGGTTTGGTTATTGCAACCGGGCTACAAAACATTTCTTGTGGCGAAGAAATTGGTCAAATAGAGTCCCAAATGGATTCTAGATAAATACAAGAAATCCATCATGTCCTCAGAATCCACAAGGAGCATGTTCATTGCAATGGGTCATCGATTTTCAACCTTACTTCAAAAATTCATGAAATTGAGTGTCAGATTACAACATAGGACATAAATCATGAGGTCTTTGGTGGAATTGAAGAAGCAATTGGTAGTTATGGAATTTGAGTATAATCTCCTTCGAAATTTGGCTCTTAATTAGTGCAAGGGCAACCAGTCCATGGCTTCAAACCAAATGCTTTCAGCCAACTCATCCAGGGGAGAGTTCAAGGAGGAAGAAACCATGCACCAGTTTGACGAGGAGATGGTAACTGTGAATTATGATTGAAATAACGAGCACATGTTTGGATGATGCTGCTAGCCATTATGTTCTTTGTTAGTTTTCATGTTTTTCATGATAATTAGAATATTAGGCATATTTTATAGAGTATATAGTATCAATGAACATTGGGTGGTTTTGGATAAGGACAAAGCTAATCTCTATTTTGGGCTTGTAATAGGATTGTGTAATCGCTAGTTTGAAACTTTTTAGAACTCTACATAGTTGTATTGTTGAAAAAAAACCATGTTATGTTAATGTCAATTTAATTCTAGGACAACAACTTCTATTATTTTTTTAACCTCAAACTTGAACACCATAAATCATAAACAATTTTTAAGTTTTATGTTTAAATCTAGATTCAACACCTTGAAGATATATCATGTTAATGTTAATTTGATTTCATTAAAAAACTCTATGATATTTTGAACACATGTTGCACCCTAATTTAATATGAATATCATAATTAAAAAACAATAACCTTTTAGACACCTCTTGTGGGTTAATGTGAATATCACAATTGAAAAACAATGACATATTCGACACATCCTGCACATTATTGTGAATATTACCAGCTTAAATCCATCTTAAATGGATCTATCAAGCATCGAGAGGGATCAAATTCTTAAGGTGTAATTTTTTTTATCATTTAATTCAAGGTCATGTATTAACTCCTTCATATTAAATGATAAAAAAATCACACCTTAAGAAATTTGATCTCTTTGGATGGTTTAATGCTTGTTGAAATTTTTAAATAAGTAAGTAGTTATTTATTATTATTATTTTCTTTTTTTTGTTGTCACTTACTTTACATGACAACATCTCCCCCGTACTAAGTTGTAGAGCAATTAGCTACTCTCGTGCAAGAAAACATCTCCCCGTACTCTAGAGCAACTTACTTTTCTCGTGTTTAAATCATAAACAAATTTGATATTTAAATCTAGATTCAACACCTTGTCATGTTAATGTTAATTTTATTTCATTAAAAAACTCTCAAATATTTTGAACACCTTTTGCACCCTAATTAAATATGAATATCATAATTAAAAATCAATAACCGTTTAGACACCTCTTGTAGGTTAATGTGAATATCATAATTAAAAAACAATGACATGTTGGACATATCTTGCACATTAATGTGAATATTACCAACTTAAATTCATCTTAAACTTGGATCTATAAGGAGATGGATCAAATTTCTTAAGACTTAATTTTTTTATTATCATTTGATCTATGTTGCTTGATACCTCCAATTTAATGTTCGTTGAATTTTTAAACCCCTTAATTTTTTTTTAGATATTGTCACGTAAAGTATGTAGTTATTTATTTATTTATTTATTGTTGTCACCTTTTACATGACAACATCTCTATACGAGGTTGTAGAAAAACTCAGTATTCTCATTCTCAGGGCAACAAAACAACATCTCCCCATAGTGGCTGGCTGTAGAGCAACTCACTACTCTCATGTTTAAATCGTAAACAATTTTCATGTTTAAATCTAGATTCAACAAGATATATCATGTTAATGTTAATTTGATTTCATTAAACAACTATATGAAATATTTTGAACACCTCTTGCACCTTAATTTAGTACGAATATCATAATTAAAAAACAATAACCTTTTTGACACCTCTTGTACTTAATGTGAATATCATAATTGAAAAACAATGACATGTTGGACACATCTTGCACATTAATGTGAATATTATGAGTGAATATTGCACCTTAATTTAGTATGAATATCATAATTAAAAAATAATAACCTTTTTCACACCTATTGTAGGTTAATGTGAATAATGTTGGACACATCTTGCACATTAATGTGAATATTATGAGCATAAATCCATCTTAAACGTGATCTATGATAAAAAAAAAATCACACTTTAAGAAATTTGATCTTTTTGACTACTTGATACTTCTGGGTTTAATGTTTATTGAATTTTTTTAGATATTGTCACGTAAAGTATGTAGTTATTTATTATTATTATTTTTTGTTGTTGTCACGTAACCTTACATGACATCTCCCACATACTAAGCCGTAGAATAACTCACTACTCTGGTGCAACAAAACATAGTTATTTATTATTATTATTTTTTGTTGTTGTCACGTAATCTTAAGATAGCAGGAAAAATTATGCAGGTATTTTGGTAGCTAGTTTTTGGGATAATCTATTCAGCAAAGAGTTTGTTGAGAAGCTGGGAGCGATTATTGTAAAACTTCACAGGAAAATGGCCAAATACAAAAGCCAGATGGAAAAATAATCTGTCCCATAGACTATTTTTAGCCTCGTAGACGTTAAAAATTCTTTCTTTCTTTTTTTCTTTCATGACATCTCCCACATACTAAGCCGTAGAATAACTCACTACTCTGGTTCCCACACTGGACTCTAAAGTATTTAGAAACATCTTACACGTTAATCTAAATATCATAATCTGAAAAAATAACCTCTTACACAAAGTTACATATTACTTTGAATATCATAATAAAAATATAACTAATTTTAATATTATAATTAAAAAGAATAGATAAAAACACTTTGATATCCAAATTTAAAACCCAAAGGGGAATATGAAGATGATCATTTACTTGTTAAATTACTTATTTGTATTGACACTCGATTATTTACTTGTTTAATCACCATTCGTATCCAACACCGAGTGATACCAAACTCTTCTGGTACCCAAACCAAATTTCGCTCATAGCGCACTCTCTCTATATGTAATAACTTTGGAGGGCTAAGATATACAATATGGCGAGGTACTTTTTGCCATAAAAGTATTAAGCGTTCAATCAATTTCACATAGCGTTGAGCTTTCGAAACAAGCCGGGAGCAGGAGGGGAGAGACCGAGCCACGGAGATATCATAATGATTATTATGATCATATTATTATTATAAATATTGTGTAGAGAGGCACCGGGAGGGCCACAGATCATCACACCCCAACACCAATTTGGTGGGTTCTTCGTTTCCCATCACCAGATTTGTGTATGCATACATTCATTCTTTCTTCCTGCTCTGAGAATATGTGTGTTAGGACTGATATATATCTAGATGTGTTAGATATATATATGTTAATTATGAGCATTCTTAGTTCTCACTATGAATATATCGATCAATTAATGAAAGATATATAGTGTTCACAGGTCAGAGGGATACGCAATGCCAACTCACGAGCATTCAGAGACAGAGCCCTCTCCGACTCACAGTGATAATGGTATGTATGGGTATCTTCATCTCTTTATATATATATGTTTAAACATGTTACAGTATGTGGGTCTCAGTCTGTTAGTCCAAATCACAAGTGGGTCGGTTCCCTTTAAATGTGAAAATCCAGTGGGCACTGCCCGAAGCATGTTTTAATGCTGTGGTTCTCATGGTAGCTCTGATAGCTATTTTAAGACATGCTCAAATCAGCGACATAGATTCAAAGCTCTGAGAAGCTTGCATATGGTATGCCTAGATTGGAGTTGTGATATATTGATTGTGTATATGATTGTGCGAACGTGGCAGATACAAAAGGTGCACTAGTCCCCTATTGCAGTGACAAGGAAGAGGAACAAGAAGAAGAAGAAGACAATCATGATGTTGATGAAGATGATGATGAGGAGTACGTTTCTTACTGCTTGCTTATACAAATGCTGGTGTTGATAGGAGTATACTGTTCTGGATCTTATTGGTTCATGCATGTACGTGATTGGTTTCGTGAAATTTTTACTATGCTGTATGGTTGTGCTAGTGGTCATTCAAGAGTGCTGAATTGGTGAGAGGGTGGGCAGAGGTTTTGTTCAGAATGAATTATAATGTCAGCTGACTGTGCTTAGTAGCCAGAAGGATCTAACAGTTAGAGTTTAGTAGGTAGCCATCCTGGTCCGGGCAAATTCTTGGTTTTGATCACAGATAAATTGTAATAGGCAAGGAGAGAATTCCATTTGTTGAACCTGCTATCCTTGTATGATCTTACCACACTTTACAATGCACATTGCCCTTTGTCTCCTTAAAAATGTTGGTTTCCTCTTTGGTGATTCCATGCCCCCAGTTTGAATGGACTAGCCAGACGGAGGATGATCCCCGGCCTTATCTTAGCAGGGGGTCATAGGATTGGCGGTGACTCCATGTTCCCACTTTTAAAGATTTAATGGAGTTTATGATGGATGATCCCCTGCCTCATCCTGGGAAACGGTCTCAGGACTAAGAGTATTACATAGTACACAATTTGAATTGCCTATTGATTGGAGAAACCCCTTCTCCTCTCTAATGTTATAGCTGCCAGACTTTAACCCCCCTTTGTTTTTCTTATTCATGGAGTGCTTGGCAGTCTCATTGACTGCTCTTGATTCATCAGTGAGCATCAAGATAATTTCATTCTTTCTTTCTGAGAGATTCCTCACCTAAATGTACTCAAATTGTTCGACATGACACCTTGAACATTGCAAGTACTAAGAGGAGAAGACAGCTTTAATTACCATAAACGTTGTTGATGGTCTTTTATTCTCTCTGGTGTTTTTTGCAACATTATAATCTACTCTTATTCTTCTGTTGTCCCCCAAAACAACATGCCCAACCATGATATTCATGGCTGTTAATCTGTTCCAAAGAGTGGAAGGACTGGAAAGTATTGGTATATCTCATTCAGATTAGCAAGAGTGTTTTGCTGGTTAGCAATATTACATTCTTTTACATTTTTAGTGCTTAGCCTTAAGGGTTGCTCTTCCCAGCTTTCCTTTTATCATTACATGACCCTGAAAAACAAGGTGTGGACAACAGAGGATGATCTTAACCTGAATTTAAAAGAGGTGATGCCAAGCTATTTGAAGAGGTGAGAATTCCTTCAATTCTGTTAGAAATAGCAGATTCATTATAAATTTTCTCCACAGTAAATATAAATAGACGGATGGTTCATATTTCATGCTTTCACAGGAGTTTTTTCCCAATAATTGGAACCCGTCTTTTTGACAGATGGTAAACATGGAAATAACTTGTCCCACCCTCCTGCACTTGAGTAAAAACGACACATTTTGTAATCTCAATAGTTGCCCAATGTCTACATCAATATCAATAGCCATATTCAGCAAACCCCACACAAGGAGAGGGCATGCTTGCCAGGATTTGAAACTTGGGTCATTATGACAATTACCGCTCTAAGTTGCCACTTGACCACATCCCAATGGACTCTTACACAAGAGTTCTTGTACTTTACCTATAAATGAAAAAATCATCCCACTTTAGGTTTCTTGGATTTGAATTGCAAGTGGAAATGATTGCATTATAATTTATTAGCATAACTAAAAACCAAGTCAGATGACTTAGCATTCAAACACAGGCATTTCATCTAGCAGTTGCCTGATCTTCAGGTTTGCCGATGTACCACATCTTTAAGAATGGGAAATAGTGAATCTATGTTGCAAGAGATGGAGATAGCATTTTAGGTTTGAGTCCTCTCTCATTTAAATATGTTTCTTAGGCTTATTTGTCAATTATGTTGTTATTGGTTTCCCATTTATTTTGTGTACTATTTCACTGAACTCAATCGGTAACCTTTTGCATAGTTCTTGATTGGATATTGTGTCAAAAGTTTTTTAGCAGCACGCGTATCTGTCCTTGTTGCTTCATGTCTCTGATTTGAAAATTGACAGGAAGATCAGGGACACATTTAGTCTCTGATCTATAATGTTCTGGATTTTCTCATGCTGTATATGAAACAATTTTTGACAAACTACTTGTTTAAAGTTTTGCGACGCATCTTCCCTACAAATTTATAGATTTGCTGATTCAGAAATAAGAGAAGAGACTTTAAAAATAATCTTCTTCATATGCATTTTGAATTGTCATCATTTGAAATGAAGTGGAATTAATAGCAGCCTGCTTGAAATTGGTGGTCGACATCTTCTCTAAATCATCCAACATGAGAAGCAGTTAGCTTCTCTAGAGTTCAATGCAGTTAGATGGTTTATGAATGTTCATATTGACAATGTGCATGATGGCACAACATGAAATGGTATGCCAATTCATAAAATATGATTGCATGCCTGATCATAGGTTCAAATGACTCTATCTTGCAGGTTTGTTATGTATTATGTTATTCAGTAAAAAAAACACTAGGTACAATCCTACAAGAAGCAGCTGCTTACCCAATAATAAACATAGATGTATTCCTATTTGCTATGGGCTAAAGAAGAATGGAAAAAATAAGGTTGTCTGGAAAATATGGACGTTTCCTATCTATTCAGATTCTAACATTTGTGGATAGATAGGTTAAGGCAATCACAATGTCAGTGGTCAGATATATCAAACTGATTGAAAGCAAAAAGGAAGCATATAAGGTGTATATTGTTGACTCTGTCGTTGCAAGCCAGAGATGTGATAATACCCACCCTTCCCTTCCTTATAGCTGGTGAGAATGCCTACCCTTCCTTTCCTTCTAGTGCTGGAAGTAAAAGAAAAGCGTGTAATTACATATATAAATGAGGTACTCACCTATGCCAGCTGGTGTAAGGAAGAAGGTAAGAAGAATTGACTTGGTGCTTGTCCCTCTCCAGTGTAATCAATCTATGCAGGCAGAGTGAATTGAATAGGAGACTTCCAGTTTGATATACCTCTTTTTCAATCTCCAAAGATTCCCAAGTAATTTGATAAGAGGAGGATGCGGGAGGAATTGATTGGGCTTGCTTAAATCTATAGGATTTTCACCACTGTAATTTGAGTATCAATTCTGGCTTTTTATTTGTGATGTTTTGATTGTGGATACATCAAATTGGATATCAGATGATATTTTGTAGGTTACTGAATCCAGGACTCATGCTGGTTCATCGAGAAGTGGTCTCTTTTATAAATTCTAAAATGGTTATCGATGGGAGATTCTGCAACTCGGATTGGTCCTCAAGTAAGATAGACTCTTGGTTTGACATGGTGATAAAGGAAGTAATAGAAGATTAATTGAGCAATACTCTGTGCAGTTCACCAATAAATTTAAGGGTTTGTGAATATCATGAGATATACCCAAAGGAAAACAAAAGGCTATAACAGTGAAACAGGAACTTGTTGCAGATATGAATCGCTGGTGCTTCGATGTTCCAAACCCATGTACGATGCATTGAGATAGTGTTCCTAAACTGCAATTATAACTAAACAGATTTACTGAACCAGTAATATGGTAGCACCAACGAGACCAAAAAACATGGCTGGAGAGGAGTTCCTAATGGTTAATATCTCATATTGTGTCTCCGAATAGTTTCATCGTTAGAAGTGATTTCCATCCATACTACCATCCATGAACTGCTCCAGTTCAAATTATTAACAGCACTTGCAGTATTTCATGATCAGGCCTAGTAATGATGAAGTGAATCATATGAGCTATAATATTGAGATTATCACAAAATACTGCACGGAATCATAATCAATATGATATCTGCGAAGTGTCAAAGAATTGATTAGTAAATCCTATTACCCTTAGAACTTATTGGAATAAATAGTTACCTGTTATCTTCCAAAGTTATAATTGTATCAAAGACATCTTCATTGATGAAGTTTAGTCATATGATATGGGCAAATTGAATGCCAGGTATCTCTTGCATGTGCATAATAGAATGGAATAGGTTTTGTTAATTTTCAGACCATTGTAAGCAGATTCTGCACTTGGAAAGAATAACCGAAATCCTAGGTAGTTGAAAACTTAAAAGCTTCTATTGAAACATTAGATCTAAGTACGCTAACCTACAAACACACACTGCTGAAAATTTGAACAGTGAATACACTTATCTGAACTCTCAATCACATCTATCTTTTATTGAATATGGAAAGAAGAAAATACACTCCAATAGCTCGAAACCAAAAACTCGCTAACCAACACAGTAGTGTGCCCTACATCTCCTTTATAGAATTGGAAGAAGAGTGAAGATACAACATATCTGAACACATGCAAGAAGCACTTGGTTTGACTGTGTTAAACCCTAACCCTAATATGGACACCTAGTGCCCCCTAGCTGCATGGATAAGAGTGCCTAGAGAAGTGTGCCTCCTTCTGGAGATAACTGTGTCAGGCAAACTATTGGTGCTTCCTAGAGATCTGTGCCCTCATATTGCAATATATCAGCAGAATCTGGATTGAATGGAAGGTGGCAAAACTGGAAATATACTAAGATTGGTGTATGGATGCTCTACTATCCTACATAAGTGCTCCTCCTCCACACTGCAAACTAGTGTTGCACCCTCTCTCTGCCAGGACTGCTGCACAGAACCTGAGATGGACACTACTGAAGGGTGTCACTGCTGTACAGATCTGCATTACTGCTATGCCAGGCTGGAGCTTTATAGTCCTAACAGGTTACAGGCCATGGTATGAGGATCTTGATAATGACTGGTACAAGT
>JZKD02S1601486.1:135071-156719 GCA_000966675.3 Picea glauca | reverse complement strand
AAGAAGTCTATATGGAACAACCAGAGGGTTTCAAACTGTCTGATAACCCTGACTTAGTATGCAAGCTGAAGAAAGCTTTATATGGTTTAAAACAAGCCCCTCGAGCTTGGTATCATAGACTAGATATGTATCTCAAAGACAAAGGGCTCAAGAGAAGAACAACTGACAACAATCTGTATATTAAAACAGAGGATAATGATTTTCTTATCGTATTGGTCTATGTAGATGACATCATCTTTGTATGTAATAAGGATGCATTGGTACAATGGTTTGCTTCTGCCATGGAGTCTGAATTTGAAATGTCTATGATAAGAGAACTGCCATTTTTTCTTGGTCTGCAAATTACTCAAAGGTCCGAAGGGATGTTCATTTCTCAAGAAAAATATCTAAGAGAAATGCTGAAAAGGTTTCAGATGGAAGATTCTAAACCTGTGGGTACACCTATGGTAACTGGATGTAAATTAAGCAAGGATGATGATTCACCTGATGTTGATCAAAGGTCATATTGATCAATGATAGGCAGCCTGCTGTACATCACAACATCTTTCCCCAGACATAATGCATGATGTAGGAATGGTAGGAAGATATCAGGATGCACCTAAACAAAGTCATTTACAAGCTGTCAAAAGGATATTCAGGTATTTGAAAGAAACAATAACTTATGGTCTGTGGTATCCTAGAAATCAAAATATTCAGTTGACTGCTTATTCCGATGCAAATTGGGCAAACTGTGTTGATGATAGAAAAATCACCAGTGGAGGAGCATTTTTCCTAGGTGACTCCTTAGTAGTCTGGCTTAGTAAAAAGCAAGGTTCCATTTCTTTATCAACCATAGAGGCAGAGTACATTGCTACTGCTACCTGTTGCACTCAGGTATTATGTATGATTCAGACACTTGCAAATTTGGAGGTAAGATACACTGCACTAATCCCAATTCATTGTGATAACGCTAGTGCCATAAGCGTGTCTAAAAATCCTATCCTCCACTCCAATACCAAGCATATTCCCATAAAATATCATTTTCTGAGAGAGAAGGTCACCAATCAGATTGTTCAGGTCCATTACATTCCCACAACAGAACAAATTGCAGACATCTTTACTAAACCCCTAGCCAAGACACCATTTGAATATCTTAGACAGAAGTTGGGTGTCATCTCATCTCACTTCTAAGAGAGTCCATCCTGTTAGGTGGATTCCCCATCTGATACCTCCTAAAATTAATGAAACAACTTAGGGGGAGCATGTTTTTTTTGACATTGATGTCAAAGGGGGAGAAAAGAACCTGGGTGGCTTTGTTGCCATCAATGCCAAAGGGGGATATTGTTGGCATGTTTTATAGGTATCGTATGCTTGTCATTGATGGAAAGTACAACAACAATGATCAACAGTGCGGTGATAATCGGGGAGGAGAAGCAACAGTGATAGTTGGATCAACAATTTAGAATTTCCAATGGCTGTCAGATCTCAATGTAGACAAAAAGAGAGCACAGATATGGAGGATAGATCTCAGGCATTAGATCCAAGTGTGAGGACCGACCATCGTAGGATCCAGGAGAATCTGCATGATCTTTAAAAGTTCAAGGTGAAGCAAGTTCACGAATCGGAGTTTCGTGAATCACGACTTGGAGAGGCAAGAAACAATACCACAGGACTGTCGAAATCGCGATATGATCTGAGCCGTTGAATCAAGATCATATTTGGACCGTCGATCTGACTCACGTCATCTAAGAACACGTGGCACAACTAGGTAATAACAAGTGTCAAACTGATTCGACATTTCAGGCACATGTAAGTCACGAATCAGAGTGACACGTGGCAGTTATTCAACAGGTGTCAATCCATGTGTGACGTTAGTAGGCTTACATCACTTCGCGGTTTCGCGACTCACAACTTGGAGACTCAAGAAACAATACCACAGGAATGTCGAAATTGCGATATGCAGAATCATGACAAGATCCTGACCATTGATCAAGAGGACACATGGCGAAAGATCAAAGCACCATAAAGACTCCATCTCGGAGTTTCGCCTATCACAAGTTGGAGTTTCAAGGACCTTCATCAAAGAACTTGCGAGATGAGAAATCGTGATTTAATCACAGCCGTCAGATGAAGGTGTGATATGGACCGTCGATCCAACTTTATTTTGGAATATCGCCTATCGCAAGTTGGAGTGTCAAGGACCTTCATCGAAGAACTTACGAGATGAAAAATTATGATTTAATTGCAGCTGTCGGATCAAGGTTTGTTCTGGACCGTTGATCCAGCTCCATATCAGAGCTTCGCGACTCGCGACCTTGAGAGGCAAGAAATATAAACACCGAATTCATGATTTAATCGCAGCCGACAGATCAAGGTTTGTTCTGGACCGTTGATCCAAATCCATCTCGGAGCTTCATGACTCGCAACTTGGAGAGGCAAGAAACATAATCATCGAAAATGCGAGATGTGAGATCGCGATAAGATCTGGACCGTCAGATCTATGGAGATTTCAACCGTCGATCAGACTCAATGAATTTTATAAACTCGCGCCTTTTTTGGCATAGCCTATGATCACGAGAAGGGAAGGAGTCAGTCCAGATAAGCTCCATTTCGGGGTTTCAGAGATCGTGACTTAGAGAGTCGAGATGCCTCATCTCTAGATTCATGAAACATGAAATCACGAAATCTCTTTATGCATAAGGCTGTGGTCACAACCCTTGGTCACATCAGCGAGAGATGGAGGAAAGAGCTAGAGCAACCAAGCTCCTTTTTGGGGATCACGACTGGGAGTGTCGAGACACATGGTCACATGAATTTCGAATTGCCCAATGCCGAAATTTCAAAATGAATGCAAGATCCCATGGATCCAATCCAATGGTGCAGGTGAATTTGAACAAGATCGGAGGGCTACTGTAGCACGATACAATGTAACTGCCAGAAACCACTGATGGTATCTGCCAGAGGACTCGAAGACACTTCGGGGTGATTGACAGAGGAGGTGAAGAGTCTTTGGGAATATTTAAGAGGTATGAATATGTTCGTGGAGGCGATTGACAGCTAGATGAGCATCGAGGCCTGTAACTGGAACAGAGAAGGTGAGCTCGACTATCATAGAGAAGATGAAGAGTCTCAAACTACCAGAGAGGGTGAGGAATCTTTGTATAACATACAGTGATGTTGAACGAGTGGAAAACGGCCAGAGAAGTTGAAGAGTCACGATGATGATCAGACAGAGCACTTGAGTTGTGGAGGAATTTGGCACAGAGTGAGCATGCAGAGGTATTGCGAATATTGCATAAACAGAGACTATAATATTGTTGAACAAAAAAGAGATAAGTGTTGTCACTGTGGAGGAGAATTCAAGGGGTGTGCAAGGAGGGAGAGAACAGGAGCAAAAATGCATAGTAGAGGAATGTTTCATTGAAAGGATACGGTGCAGAGAGAATAAAATGAAGAAGAACAAGAAGTGCAAGAGGTGTGCAGAAGACACTGATGCAGACAGGGCAGATCAGTGTAACAGAACAGTGACAAGGCTGGTAAGCCATTGAATAACTTTATATCATTGTAATAAGTTTTTAGTAACAAAGAATTTATAATTCAGGGTGGTTGGGAGGTGCTAGGGAGGACTGGTGTCCTCAGAGGTTCAAGTGGGTGTTTGAAAACAGTGAGTTGGTGCTAGAGAAATCAGGGAGTTGGTGCTTCCTTCTAGTGGGTGCTAGAGAAAACAGAGAGTTGGTGCTCTCAGCAAGTAGCAGCTTTCAAAACTGAGGTTGTATCATCATTATGAGTTGGTGCTCATATGTATGATAATGTAAAGAATGTAACTATTACTTATCATATAAAGAAAAAAGAGGTTTTTACCATGTATGGGTTTCCTCGGGAAATATCTATCTCTATGTTTCTCATATATGTGACTGATGTTGAATGTGTCATTGTTTATTTCCCTGCATTATTGTCATCATCATTGAGTGCCTTGTAAAGTTTTTAAAACAAGCATAATTGTTTAAGCACGGTAACAACTAATTCACCCCCCCTCTCAGTTGTCCAATAGTTGTCCAATAACTATTTAACATTAGTTTTATAATTAATGATATTAATGTTATGGAAGTACCCAATAAATTAATAATGTTACATTAATGACACATTTATATTACAATAATGTTACATTAATAATATTAATAATGATAATGTTACATAAATATAATTTTAATAATGTTACATTAATGTTAATATTAATGTTATATTAATGTTAATAGTATTAAGTTGAATATCTTTCATTAATAATGTTCTATTAACAATGTGACATTAATGTTAATAATATTACATGAATATAATGTTAATATTGACTAAACAATAAATATAATTCTTGAGGAAATAGTGAATTTAAATCTTTATACCATCAATAAACATCATTGCATTTAAATCTTCATAGCAACAATAAACACCATCAATTATAATATTTGAATACAACTAATGTTATATATGTTTGAAAAATATTTTATTCTTAAACGATATTAAATTTTGATGAATATTTTATTCTTAAATGGAAAGACAAGCCAATAATTGTCAATATGGCTCATTCCATTCAAGTTATTCATCTTATTAATTTAAAAGGTCACAATATGGCTTAATTTTGTTGTTTACCTCTTAATTTATGAAAGTGAAATTTAATCTCTCCCATTTTTACTCCTAAATTCAATGTCATCTTCTTGTATGTCACAAATATGGATGTCAATCTCATAAAATTATTTCTCTCTAAATGTGGCTATGTGACACACTCTTCAATGTAAACTATGAGACCAACTTCAAACAAAATATATATTTCTCTTGACGTCTCTGAAATAATGTTAAGTTAATGGCAATCAAATTTTCACTTTTAAATCATTCTCCTATATCATATTTCTTTAGAGTGAACCTATTAAAATATTACTATTAAAGTCTCTCATTATGCAATAACATTGACGTTGAATTCAACGATATGCTTGATTATAACTCTCGTAATGTGCCATTTTCTTTAACTCATCCTCCTATTTTGTTGCTCTTAAAATGGGACAATGTTTTATAAAATTTATCTTGACCATACTAAAAACTTCTTCATTCCCCAATATAATCCTGAAGGAAAGAAATAACGTTATATAGCCATTCATGAACATTGCAATTTGACAAAAACCAATGACGAATGTACAATTTCACAATAGTAAAAAAATATGAACTTTGCAATGTGACATGACATTTTGGAATGTCCCAGATGAAGCAATCCCTTCTGGAATGTCACATTTGCGACATAATTGGGAACAAAAAAATTCGATATAACTCAATCAACATAAACATCTCAATGTAACATAACCATACTCATCCTTAGCGAACCTTTCTCCACCATAGTGACAGCGACACCAATGGACTACCATAGTTAATCATGAGAAACCATAGTCTTCCCATGTTAGCCATGGTTATGTTGATATAATCCTTGCAACATAGCCCAACCTTTGATGTATGTCGCAATGCGATGTAAAAATTGAGGAACACAACATTTCCTTATAAGCCATCCTTGTTGAATATTAGAATGAAACATCACCATTCTCGAACATCTCAATTTAACATAACTTGTAACGACTTTGTCCATTTCAGATAACCATAAATTAATGGGCTATGTGGTGTAATGTCAGAAGGAAATTGAACCCAACATATCCCTACACAAAAATTGCAATGCGATGCCCATGGCCAAACATTACAATATGATGAATATTTCACTTTGTCACACTGTGACAAACATTTCCTTATGCTGCGATGTGTCGAACATTTCCCAACATTGGTATGTCTCAAACTTTGTTGAATGTCACACTGTCACTATCATATCCCAACGTCATAATTTGACAAACATAAATTGTCTATGTCACAAACATTTCCCAACGTTGCAACCTGACGAACATATTAATGTTGAAATGTGACAAACATAGTAATGTTGAAATGTGATGAACATATTAACATCAATGTGATGAACATAGTAATGTCACAATATCACAATGAATGCAATGTTTCTTTGTGATGAACATTTCCCTGTTGTTGGAATCTAAAGAGCCTTCCCTTTTGTCGCAATATGACGAACATAGTAATGTCGCATTCTGACAAACAATGTAATGTCACAATGTCACAAACATAGTAATGTTGCAACATGACAAACATAGTAATGTTGCAATGTGACACAATATGATGAACATATAATGTTGTGACTCAATATGATGAACATATAATGTTGCAATGTGATGCAATATGATGAACATATAATGTTGCATGAACATTTAATGTGTTGCAATGTGACTAACATGTTGCAATGTGACACAAATGTTGCAACACATAATGTGTTGCAATGTGACAAACATATAATGTTGCAATGTGACACAAATATCATGTCGTCGCAATGTGATGCAAATTTCCTTTCATCACAATGTGACACAAATATCATGTCATCATAATGCGACGACCATAGCATTGTTGTCGTGATGTGACAAACATAACCTTGTTGTCACATTGTGATGAACATGGCCTCCTCATCACAATGCGATGCAAATATCATGTCATCACAATGTGATGCAAATATCATGTCATAACAATGAAATGACTTTAACCTTGTCATCACATTATGATGAACATGGCCTCCTCGTCACAATGTGACCCAAATATCATATCATCGAAATGTAATGCAAATATCATGTCACTACAATATGATGAAAATATCATGTCATCACAATGTCACACAAATATCATATTGTCACAATGTGACGATCATAGCCTTCTTGTTGCAATGTGACGAACATAACATTGGCCCAATTAATGCATTAAGGCTATGTTCAACCTATGCTATTTACTAAGGCTATGTTCGACCTAGGCTATTTACTAAGGCTATGTATTAATACTTTATTAATGTATTAGTATGGTCATTAAGGTCCTAATAATGTATTACTAAGGTCAGTAAAGTCAATGTATTACTACTTTATTAATGTATTATTAAAATGTATTAGTGTATTAATACTTTAGCAATGTATTAATTAATAATGTATTAATAAATTAATACAAAACATTATTAAAGTATCAATTAATTAATATGTTACATTATACATTAATGAAAATTAATACTTTAATTTAGACATTACATTAATGTAATGATGCATTATTTATGTATTAATACTTTAATAATGTATTACTATTTTATTAATGTTTTAATGCACTAATACTTTACAATATACATTAATGTATTAATGTCATCTGTAGTGATGGTCATGGCTAGCCATTATCTTCTACAGAAAACAATTGTCAAACATGGTTAACCATTGTAAATCATGCTCAACCAAGGTCAACGATAGTGAAGGTCATGCATAGGGAAGTTAACAATGGTCATGTTCAACAAAATTTAACATTGGTCATGGTCAACCATAATGAACCATTGCCCCAATTACTAACATAGTAATGTTGCAATGTGATGAACATAGTAGCATCACAATATGAAAAACATAGTAACATCCCATTGTGTCGAACATAGCCTTGTCATTCCAATGTGACGAACATAGCCCCACCATCACAATGTGATCAACATGCCTTATCATCACACTACGATGAATATAGCCTTGTCATTGCAATGTCATGAACATAGCCTGGTCATGGCAATGTGACACAAATATCCTATCCTCTTAATGTGATACAAATATCCCGTCATCACAATGTGATGAACATAGCCTTGTTGTCACGATGTGTTGAACATAGCCATGTTGTCAGGATGTGTTGAACATAGCCTTCTCTTTTCAATGTGACAACCATATCCTTGTCGTCGCAATGTGATGAACATTTCCTTATCATTGCACCGTGGCAAATAAAGCGTTATTATCACACTATGAAGAACATAGCCCCATCATCACACAGTGAATAACATAGCCTTATCGTCACACTATGATGGAGATATCCCATAATGTGATGAACATAGCATCGCCATCCCAATGTGATAAAAAAATCACGTCCTCAGAATGTGAAGCAAATATCCTATCATCACAATGTGATGAGCATAGCCTTATTATTGCTATGTGTCGAACATAGCCTTGTCGTTGTTATGTTCTAAACATACCCTTATCATTGCAATGTCACAGTCATAGCCTTGTCATTGCAATTTGATGAACATAGCCTTCTCGCCTCTATGTGATGTACATATACTTGTCATAGCCTTGTCATCACATTGCTACAAACATAGCCTTGTCGTCACAATGTGACGAAAATTTCATGTCATCACAATGTGACGAAAATTTCATGTCATCACAATGTAATTCAAATGTCATGTTGTCACAATCTCACGCAAATATCTTATCTTTGCAATGTGAGGACCATAGCCTTATCGTGGCTATGTGACGAACATAGCCTTGTCTTCACATTGTGATGAACATGGCCTCCTCGTTACATTGTGACTCAAATACCATTCCATCACAATGTGACGCAAATATCATGTCATCGCAATATGATGCAAATATCATGTCATCGCAATATGATGCAAATATCATGTCGTCCCAATGTGACGAAAATATCACGTCGTCGCTATGCGACGACCATAGCCTTGTAGACACAATGTGATGAACATATCCTTGTCGTCGGAATATGACGAACATATCCCCCTCATGACAATGTGAAGCAAATATCTTATCCTCACAATATGATGCAGAGATAATGTCATCTCAATGTCATGTAAATATCTTGTCATCACAATTTGAAAAACATAGCCTCGTGACGACAAGGCTATGACCTCATTTAATTTAGACAAGGTCATTATACATTTATATAAATTAATACTTTAATTTAGACATTGCATTAATATAATAATGCATTCTTAGTGCATTAATACTTTAATAATGTATTACTACTTTATTAATGTTTTAATGTATTAATACTTTAGCAATGTATTAATGTAATAATTAATTAATACATTATAGTATACATTAATGTATTAATTTCATCAGTAGTCATGATGACTAACCATTGTCAACCATGCTCAAATAAGGTCAACCATAATGAAGGTCATGCATATTGAAGTTGTAGGGAAGTTAACAATGGTCATGCTCAACCATAGTTAACAATGGCCATGGTCAACCAAAGTTAACCATGGTCATGGTCAACCATAGTCAATCGTGGTCATTTTTAATTAATGTATTAATACTTTATGTGATGAAAATATCCTTGTACATATCCTCGTTGTCGCATTGTGACGAACATATCTCCCTCATCACAATGTGAAACAAATATCTTGTCATCACAATATGATGCAGATATGATGTCATCGCAATGTCACACAAATATCTTGTCATCGTAATGTGCCAAACATAGCCTCGTGACAAGAAGGCTATGACCTCATTTAATTTAGACAAGGAAATTATACATTTATGTAAATTGATACTTTAATTTAGACATTGCATTAATGTAATAATGCATTATTAATGTGTTAATACTTTAATAATGTATTACTACTTTATTAATGTTTTAATGTATTGATACTTTAGCAATGTATTAATTAATAATGTGTTATTTTTTTAATTAGTTAATATATTATAGTATATATTAATGTATTAATGTCATGAGTAGTCATGATCATGGATAGCTATGATCTTCTATAGACAACAATTGTGCCATTTTCAATTAATGTATTAATAATGCATTACTACTTTAATAATGTATTTATTAATGTATTATTACTTTATTAATGTATTAAAACTTTAATAATGTATTAATACATTAATAATACTTTATTAATGCATTACTTTATTAGTGAATTAATATATTAATTAATTAATAAAGTGCATTATTAATGTATTAGTTCTTTAATATGTTACATTATACATTAATGTATTAATTAATTAATACATTACATTATTAATGTATCAAATAAATAATAAATAATAAGTTATATGTTACATTATAGATTAATGTACAAATTAATTATTACATTACATTATTAATGTGTCAACTAAATAATACATTATATTATACATTAATGAAAATTTATACTTTAATTTATACATTATATTTTTTTTTTGTTTGTTAATTTGTGCGGGACCTGTTGGCTACGCGATTAACCTATGTCTTAAGAAACCGTGACTCAGGGGCATCTAAGCCGTCAAAATCACCCGGGGATCGCACCCGGCCTGAGCCACACCAACCCTTAACATGGTTGGATTTTTTGTCCCCGCAGGTTTCGAACCTGTGACTTTAACATCACGGAGTGGCTTAACAACACACTCCGTCACCAACTATCCTACACCTTGGGGACTTAATAAAGTTGAAGGACATGGGGGTAGGCTTTGATCCACTTATGTGTGCACGGGTCACGATACCATTTATTATAGTATCTCTGGGTGCAACCACATGTTTGACCACTACCTCAAGGTGTCCCCATGGCTCCTGGTAAAGCCCTCACGAGAATTGAACCTTACCCAATGGTGAAAAACTCCTCGCTTTCCACCATTGGATCCAACCCCTTTGGGCAATTTATACATTATATTAATGTAATAATGTGTTAGTACTTTATTAAAGTCCTACTATTTAATCTATTATTAATGTATTATTTAATTTCTGTACTAATACTTTATTAAAGTCTTAATGCATTAATACTTTAGTAATGTATTTATTTAAAATGTATTAATGTATTAATTGAATAAATTAATACATTTTAGTATACTTTAATGTATTAATGTTATTGATAGTTATGACCATAAAAAACTATAATCATGGTTAGCCATTGTAAATCACGATCATTTTCAATAAATATATACCTACTTTTATAATGTATTATTACGTAATATTGTTTGTATTAAGGTATTACTACTTTAATAATGTATTAATTAGAAAATGCAATAAATGTATTAATACTTTAATTTATACATTATAGTAATTTAATATTATATTGTTAATGTATTAATATTTTAATAATGCTTTACTAAATACATTAAGTTTAATGTATTGCTACTTTATTAATGTATTATTATTGTTGTCTTTATTAATGTATTATATTTTGGCAGTATATAAATTAATAATGTATTAATCAATTAATATATTTAATAATGTATTAATGTATTTATTAATTAATATATTGCATTATTAATGTATCCATCAATTAATACATTATCAATTACTTCATTATCAATGTATTAGTGAATTAATATCTTACATTACAAAAATGTAAATTAATACTTTAATTTATACATTAATAAACTATCAATTTGTATACATTAGTACATAATGTATTACATTATAATTATATATTAGTGTAAAGTAATAATTAATTAACACATTAATGATCGTCTCCAAGACATGTTGTCCACTTAACTAGTAACAATCACTTTATAAAGGTGAAAAATGGTGCCCATTTGTCTATATGAACCACTTTTATAAAGTGGTTGTATTTTAAATTTTAAATTTTATTTTTGGAAAATTTAATATATGGATGATTTATTAATGTATTTAATAATATTATTTTTAATTTATGGATGTTTTATTAATCTATTAAATTAATAATATTTTAATACTTTATATGTGTTCTAAATTTCGTACTCTCAATAGAACCTCTTCGGATGTGAAACCTTAGCGCTCTGCAATGCTTCCCCTGCACACCTGCTGCATGACCTAGACTGTCTACCATGGTACCTCCTGTCTGCTACGATTTGTAACAGGAAGACCCCAAGACTGATCAATCACAATGAGTCCGACAGAGGGGGCACAACCCCCCTCGTACAACAATGTAACTGCCAATGACAGGGCGGGAACAAGAGCGAAGCGTCCTTCCTTCGAGCCACTACTGCAGCTACGAGACCAAATCCTAGCCAAAGAACAAGGGCTATGGAAAGAGATGGACGTGGAAGCAGGTCCATCCCATCCAAAAGAACCTCGAGGATGGGAGAAGGGAAAATGCATCCCAAAATCTGAGAAACCCCCAAGATATCTCATCAGCTCAACAAGGGTGGGCAAACACACTCAGTTCATGTGTGAGTATGCTCTCATAAGCAAGTTCCTAGGATTATGGCCATCTGAACGTGACCTAACCCGCTGGATCAAGTATTGGTGGAACCCTAAAGGATATTAAGAAATCCAACTAAGTTCCAAAGGCTTTTTCACAATCATCCTGTATAACCTAGAGGATAAGGACAACATTTTTGAAAATGGACCATACTTCTACAACTCGGCTGGGCTTTTCCTATGCTTCTTGACAAACAGATTCAGTCCGGACAAGGAATATTTTACATTGGCTTTAGTTTGAATCCAACTTTATTCTCTACCCCAGTAGTTTTGGGTGGAGGAAATCCTCATGGGAATAGAAAACATAGTAGGGCACTATGTCAAAGATTTAGGGGCCACAAGGCAAAGAAAATACACCTCATACGCCTGAATCTGTGTTCACATGGACATCTCCCAAGCTCTTCTAAGATCTGTCACTCTGGAATATCAAGATGAAGATTGGCAACAAACGTTGGATTACGAACACATTCCTTTCCACTGTCAGAAGTGTCATGAACATGGCCACCCTTTTAGGGATTGTCCACTGAATATCCAAGCAACCGAAGCCAATGAGGCTAAGTAGAAGGATTCACTACGGTCAAAAGAAGGAAGAGAAACCCTCCAAAGAAACAACAGCCAGATCCTAAGACCACTATCCTGACCAAAAAATCGTATGAGATCCTAAACCTACCGGAAAAACAATAGGCGAAATAGAAATCCAAAACCCGCACACAGAAAAACAATAGGCGAAAGGGAAGAACCAAGCTACACATTCATCAATCCAAACCAACAAGGCCAGGCCAGAAGAACACGACGCCATGGACATAGATATCCACATGCAGTTGGAAGACCATGACTTGGCAGGCATAGCTCTGGAAAAACTAGAAGAAGCTCTAAATCAAAAGGATCTGCAAGCCCTCCTTAAAGAGTAGCTCCGCAAAGTCCATAAAGTTTTTTTGGACTCCACAGAAGGATCCACAACCAGGCTGGGTATAGCCACAGATCCAAGCTCATACTCAAAGGAGATACCTCAAGAAAACAAAAGAAGGGGATGAAATTCGACCCATCAGCTTATCAAGGAAGCAAGAAATCTCATGCTCAATTGTGGGCAGAACTAAAAGATCTCAGAGGGATACCTCCACACAACCCAACAAAACTTATGATGAAGATCATCACCTGGAACATTAAGGGAATTAATGGTAGATCCAAACAAAGGATCCTACGAGACTTGATCCAAGCAAAAAAGCCAGACATCCTGCTACAATAGGAGACAAAATGTGCAGGACCGAAAGAAGAAATCATATTCCAAAGAACCTGGCGTGGATGTGAATCCATACAAACCGACTCCACCAAAGCGTCAGGAGGATTATCTATCTTATGGAAACCCAATACTTTCACCCTAAGTGGACCCTTCTCTACCTTGGGCACGCTCACCGCCCACTTCATGATCACAGGGTTGGCTCAGGAAGGCTACATCACAAATGTCTACGTGCCTCAAAGTCAGTAGGACAAGGACAGTCTCATGAAGTGAATAGCTCATATCAAAACTCTGTTGTGTATTCCCAACTGGATCTTAGGAGGTGACTTGAATATGATCCTAATGCTAGAGGAGAAAAAAGGTGGAACTAAGCGACTGGAGCCTGACAGTGGTAAGTTCAAAACCCTCATAGAATCACTAAATCTAATAGACATAAAGAACCGCAATGGAAATTTGACCTGGTCCAACCACCGACCGGGGCACCAGCAGGTGGCCTGCCGTCTGGATCGCTTCCTCATAGTGAAAGAACTAGTAGAACGGGATCCGAGCATGGAGAGCCTCATTATTCCAAGGGCAAGCTCAGATCATTGGTCGGTCGCCTTCTTCCTAGAAACAGGGATAGTGTCGTAGCACAAGCCCTTTCGATTTGAGAAATTCTGGCTATCACACCTTGACTTCCATCATCTCACAAAGTCTTGGTGGGCCCAAGCGGAAATAGACCATGGTACCTGCATGTACAAATTCCAACAACGTCTTAACAACTTCAAAAACTCGCTAAATCTATGGAACAAGAAAAATTTTGGAAACATATTTCAAAACATGCAGGCTATCGAAAACAGGCTAGCCGAACTGCAGGAAATATTCATTTCAGGGACTATAACAACAAACATAATGAAGGAGGAAGCAGAGCTCTGAGCAAGTTTAGAGGAAAGGAAAAAGAAAGAGGAAATACTACAGCAATAGAAATCCAGAGTCCAGTGGCTCAAAGAGGGCGAGAGAAACACAAAATTATTCCACAGAGCCACGATGCATCGACGCTACATCAACCAAATAATGCATCTGGAAGATGCTCAAGGAAACCCAATCAGGGAACACAATCAGATTGTTGAAGAAATTGACACCTACTACAAAGATCTCCTAACGGAAACCAATGAGGACAGATCGACAACAATTCAGAGGATAACAAGGCACATACCCTCCCTTGTGACTCCAGAACAGAATGAAGCTCTAATGAGACCCATTACTCAGGAAGAAGTAGATCAGGTAGTTAAAGCAATGTCGCTCGGCAAGGAGCCTGGACTAGATGATTTCACCAGTGACTTCTTCCACCATTGTTGGGATCTAATCAAGGAAGAATTGAGGTAGGTTGTGGAGGAATCGCGAACCTTCGGCCAAGTATTAACAACCCTCAATGCAACTTTCCTCACTCTAATTCCAAAGGAGGAAAGGGTTACCCATCCCAAGCAATACAAACCAATCGCACTCTGTAATGTCATATAAAAAATCATTGCAAAGGTTATTGCTACATGTCTTAAGCCAATCCTTCCATTCATCATCTCCAAGGAACAATCAGGCTATGTAGAGGGACGAAAAATCATGGACAGTGTCATTCTGGATCAAGAGGTAATACACTCTCTCAAGATGACTAAAACCTCAGGTATGCATATTAAACTCGATCTTTCAAAACCTTTTGATAGAATCAGCTGGCAATATCTCCACTCTATGCTCGACACCTTTGGCTTCGATCATCACTAGGTAGATTGGATATTAAAACTAACCTCGTTAGCCTTTTTTTCCATCCTGGTAAATGTGGTACCCTCCCAACCCTTCACTCCCTCTAGGGGCATAAGACAAGGGGACCCTCTTTCTCCCTTCCTCTTCATCCTCATGGAGGAAGGTCTAGGGCGGTACATCAAGACAACGGTACTAGAAGGCACCCTTAAAGGCCTAACCTTGCATGATATTCAACCAACACCCTCGCATAGCCAATTCCTCGATGACACCCTCCTTTTGAATACCCCCACTACATGAGAAGTCATCAAACTCACCTCCATTCTCTTTGACTTTGTAGAAGCTTCAGGCATGGCTGTCAACCTTGAAAAATCCAAACTCTACTTTTTCAACACTCTGATAGGGGTTCAGAACCACATCTCAAGACTCCTCGACATACCCAAGAGCTCCCTTCTGTCCAACTACCTTGGCATTCCCCTCACAGGAGCTCCAACATGATCCATTTCTTGGGACAACCTGCTTCTCTCCATCTCTAATAGGCTTAACAATTGGACCTTTAGACCTCTCAACATTGCAGCAAGGCTGGTGCTTCTCAAGTCAGTTCTGCAAACCCTACCTACCTACCTTTTCACAACTTTGGCAGTGCCTAAAAAGTTCATTAGGGCCATATGAAATCTCCAGAGAAACTTCCTATGGCATGGGCACCAACCGAACAAGAATTGGGCATTAGTAGGCTGGCACAAGCTCTACAAGACTAAAGCGTGGGGAGGACTTGGACTGCGAGACCGAGGGAAACTCAACAAAGTCCTGTGAGCGAAAATGTGGTGGAGATGGTTAAAGGCCCCCACAGTGGTCTGGGTGCATCTTTGGAAACAAAAGTATGCTCCAAACACAAGTGTAAACAAACTCATCCGTCACAACGACCAGATTCAAGGATCCAACATATGGAATACATCCTAGAAAAACAGAGAGCTGGTTCAAAAACATGCCTTCTAGGAGATCCAGAATGGAGAGAGCACACTTTTCTGATAGGACTCATGGAAACAAAAAAAACCTCTAGATCATATAGAAGAGCTAAGCCCCCTCAGGCAACTGCTTCACATGGACCCCCCTCAGCATGTAAAGGAATTTTGGCGACGGGGAAACAAACCTCTACCTTGGTGACAATGGAAGACTTCCACCTAGGAGCGACAGATCCCAAAAAACTTGGACCTTCATGCCTGGCAGCACTATGCCAGCCACAGAAAAATCCCCAAGCGAGAAGGCCCAAACATTCTTAGATGGGGGCACTCCACTACAGGTAACTTTTCAGTCAAAGAAGCCTACTATCTGCAAGGTAATCATCAGAGTCATGACAAGGAGAATATCTAGAACAAGTTTTGGAGCCCCTTCTACTAGCCGAAGGTATCAACCTTTCTATGACTCACCGCCCACAATCGTATCCTCACTTGGGATAATCTTCAGAAAAGAGGCTTCATTGGACCATCAATTTGCCCCTTATGTCAACAACAAGAGGAAACTCTGGAACATGTCTTCAACAAATGTCCTTTTAGCCAAGGGATATGGGACCAAGGGGCTCAAGCAATGCATAGGATGAATCCTAACAGGACCTGCATCAGGGATACGATAGAGAATTGGGACCTGCTATCTTTTAAAAGTCCCATCATTGCTCTCATTTGGCTCCTACTCCCAGGATTCACTCTCTGGAAAATATGGAAGGAACGAAACAAAATAATCCTCCACTCCACAACATCCACTCTGGAACTAGTATGGGCACAAATATGCAAACTCATACAGGAAATAATCCAAAGTAAAAATTGGAAGTAGGAGGATACGAAATGCGATCCGGAGGAGCAGTGCATTCTCCAGTACTGGCAGCTTAACCTAAATAATCAACCTGTGATAAATCCAAGCCATCCTTGAAAAAGCAGCCTAATTACCTGGTCCCCTCCTCCATCAAGATTTATAAAGGTCAAATTTGATGGGGCCTCCAAAGGAAATACGAGACCAGCTGGATTTGGAGCCACCCTCAAAAAATCAGATAGCCAAATCCTCTACCTTGTAGCTGGTTTTATTGGAGAAAACACAAACAATGTCGGGGAATAAACGAGCCTCCTCCGGGGCACACAAGAAACAATTGACAACCACTTCCACAATACTATTGTGGAAGGGGATTCTCAAATCATCATCTGGCTAATTACTAAGATCCTCCATGTGGAACATCTAGGGAAAATCTCACCCAACTGGAGATTATCGGGACTGCTAGAGGAATTTGGAGCCTTACTTAGACCCAATCTCAGTATCATACCCTCCCATGTGAAAAGGGATGTGAACAATATAGCAGATTGCCTAGAAAATGAAGGGGTGGCAATGGAAAGAGAAAGCATCTACTGTGATCCTCACGTCTTGGAAGCTACATAACTCTCCACCTGCTGTCAATGCCTTGTGAACAAAGATTACCCAACCCTGAATGGGGTGCCACCTAGCACAGAGGGGCCATGTGGTACAACTCTTGGTCGGGCCTTAAATGTAGGCCATCGGCCCCCATCCCCTCGCCATTAAGGATGGGGGCAAGCTGGTTCAACCAGGCCAATGCACCAAGACTTCTCGTGCGTGTGATGGGAATGGACTCACAGAGCACTCAGTAGAGGGCCTTAATGGCAGGTCTGGTCACTTCAATCCTCATGAATTTACTCAATTTTGGAGAGGAAGGGGCTCATTTAGAGCTGAAGCTGCAACATTGAAGCATTCTTGAGCTCTGGTGTGCCTCTAATTGTCTAATTGTCACTAGAGCCACTGCTTCGGACCTCAAAATTCCAAGGGAACGAGGCAAGCCCCGTAGGGGGCTTCCTGGTGTGCTTCGGTTGCACGCAGAAAGAGACAACAAAACTTCGAGCGGGTATTGTCTATGACAAAGACACAGCTTGTCCAAAAGTCTAGAAGACCTGAATTGCCTCCCATGGCCTCTATTGAATAAATTGTCACGGATGAGACCATCCAAGTCCCCCCAGCACACCTTCTCTTCACAGTCCCAGACAACTGAAACCTGGCTGCTTGTTTTCCTGAGGAAACTACCCAGTGGGCCTTCAAGAAATATCATAGCTCCAACACAGGAGAAACCCAACTGAACGATTCCCCCCCCCTGCTACATTATAGAAGAAACTCTGACAGATATGGATGTAGAACCGACCATAGGAGCAACAAAGACACCTAGGGCAGATGCAGCCAAGGCTGAGACAATTGTTATGGAAAGCGAGGCATTAGGGGCTAGTCTGGATAGGGAGGGTGGCACCATTCTTATGCCACATCCTCTGTTTGTCATGCAAGAGGAAGGGCGTGGCCACCTGCCATTCCTCCACCCGGACCACCTGAAGTTAATCTTTGAGTTACAGAGCTTGGTGGAGGACCTAATCCACTGCACTAGTCTAGTCAGCCAACGAGTAGACTTGCTCTACGAGGCCTACTCCAACACATAGCCAGGACAACGCTTCCCGACGTGTGCTCAGGCCTTCATGATGACAGTGAAGGAAGATGACGAAGATGGCGAGGGCGACATGGATGAAGGGGAGGCCACTAGGTAAAATGTCACCGTTAATAGTTTTAGTTTTTTTCTCTATTTTCCTCAGGCTAGTCATGGTTAAATGCCATTATTTTGTAACTCTAAGACTCAAAGATTTTTTTCAGACCAATGGCTGCCAATTGTCTTGGTTTCCTTTGGGCAAGACAAATGGAAGCTAGTCTATCTTCCTCACAGATGGCATAGATAGCCAGTTTTCTCGGTTTCCACTTACACGAAGGGATAGCTGGCAAACATGGTGTTTTTGGTTTAACCTTTTTTTGGAAAGTTAATACAAGAGGCTCTGCTCTTTTTTACTTTAAAAAAAAAAATTCAATACTTTATTATTTTTTTTCATAATTTATAAATGTATTTATTATTTAACTAATTCTTTACTGATTAATGTAATAACGTATTATTGTTATTAATGTATTTCTTCATTAATATAATAATGTAGTAGTTTAATGTTTGTTTTTATGTAATACTATTTTTTTTACTTTGTCAATTTGCTAATGTTTTAATTTATTTATACTTTAACTATCTTTTAATGTATAATGTAGTAATGTATCAATTAAGTAATACAATATATTAATTAATACAAAAGAATTTTATAACTTATAATCTCAAAATTAAAGGAAATACGCCATATCCCATCCTCCTCTTAGAAATAAGCCTCTCCCCCATTGAGAGCATTGCTATGAGTAGATACCTAATGTATAAGAACAAGTTAAACAACATGGAAGACAAGAGGCTACCTAAAATTTCTTCAAAATCAAGTCATAACCACAATGGACTCAAGCGAGGATGGCATAAAGACGCTCGGTCTTGGATAAACTATTGGGGAATCATGGAAGAAACCATTTTGCAGAATAAAGATACTATTAAAAAAAACTTCAAGTCAAAATTTAGGGAGAAAATATGGTGTGATAAAGAGTTAGAGGAAAAAAGAAAATTAAGGTATTATAAAGATGTAATCAACCCTAATCTAGAAGATCAAAATTGTCTATCTATTTCCCCAAGTGTAAAGAAAAAAATAAGCATTTCTAAGATAAGAACAAATTCTCACGAGCTCCATAGTGAAACTGGGCGTCGATCAATTCCTAAAATGCCATGTGATGAAAGAGTGTGTCACCTTTGTGACACTAAGAATGTTGAAGATGAAAAACACTTTCTCTTAGATTGTCCAACCTATACCCATATTAGATCTCATTTTCAAAATATTTATCACACTACGAACCTTCTTAACCTCTTAACTCAACAAAAGTATGGTGATCTTGGAAAGCCTATCTTAATGCTTTTTGAGCACATAATTTTTTTTTCTAAAGATTCAAAATTCACCCTCTTAAGGTGTGATAAACCAATTCGATCTTAATGGACGTTAATCATCATCATCATCATCATCAATAAGGTATTTATTAATTAATATGTTACATTTATACATTACATTATACATTAATGTATTGGTAGTTACTTTATAAAATGTATTCATCATCTTTGTACATAATATTAACATAATAATATATTTTTCTATTACCATTAATAACATAATAATGTATTTTTTTATTATTATATTAATTAATTGATTACTTATATATTTATTAATTAATACTTTATTACTTGTTACATTTATGTAATATTATATCAATAATCAATGTATTTATATAATATTAATGTATGATTACTTGATTAATATATTGAACAATTTATTAGCTAGTTGAAGACCAAGATAAGCTTCCTCCAAGAGTTGTGCACCACATAATCAATTCTCAAGATTTGTAACAATTGATTAATAGATTCGAGGGTAATGGTGAACAAGGTTTCACACTCTATGCTATTTGCAAAACTGCGCTGCTCTGCGAGCTAGGGTTTTAACAGCGTAATCGGGCTGGGAGGTCCAATGGAGGCACCAGGGAGTGGGGGGTCGGCCCCTCCTCCACCGATCCCATTCAAAGAGGCATTCTCGAGACTGGTCAACAGCTGCGGGAAGAAAACGACGGCTCCAACGATCCCGAAATTCATCAAGAAGCTTGAGGATATTCCTAAAATAGCTCTGCCTGAAGAAAGACCTATGCAGATCGCCCTGGCTCTCGCCCAGCGTGGTCTCGTGGGGCAGTTCATGGGCCTATGGACGTCCTCCAAAACCACTGACGATTGGATCCAACGCAACTGGAAACCTAATCTGGCACATGGGGTTACCTGCTACCCTGTCGGGAGAGGATATTTCGTGTTTGAATTTATTTCTGAAGAGGACCGCGACCTAATTTTCAGGAACGGCCCCTATTTCATGGGCTCGCGGGGTCTTTATTTGAACAAATGGACCCCAGATTTTGACCCCATGGTGGACACGCCCAAAGAAGTTCCGGTGTGGGTCAGGTTACCTAACCTCCCGATGCATTGCTGGGACTCAGAATCTCTTCAACGGATAGGGAATGGAGTGGGCAGGTACATAGACAGAGCCGACAATCACGGACAGTATAGTTGCGCTAGAATATGCGTGGAGGTAGACCTGGAAGCAGGGCTGCCTGAAGCAGTCAAGCTCTCGATCGGTACCTGGACCCACTATCAGAAACTCGACTACGAGAATTTACCCTTCAAATGCAGAAACTGTCAGGAGCATGGTCATTTTCAAAGGAATTGTCCTAAAATCCAATCTAATGGGAAAGAGGATGCCGAAGGATGGCAGAAAGTCAGAAGAGGCAAAAATTCGAACAACGCCAGAGGCAAGGAAAAAAGGACTCAGGAACCTCTAAAGGAAGGTCAACCCTCCCACAAGTCTCCAGAAGCCCCCCAATCCACCTCTATCGTTCCAGAGACAACGAGAAATGAAATTTCTCAATCTGTAACCCCTGCAACAAAGTCGCCCATCAAGTCACACATTCTTGTGAACGAGCACATTAGTCTGACCTCACATGAAGACCTGGACATTCTGGAGGAGGAAGCCGAAGAAGCTAGCAGCCCAAAAGGCTCTTCGGAGCAGCCAAAGCGAGGAAGAAAGTCAGAAAAAAAAAGAAGAGAAGAGCAAGCTAATAAGGAAGTGGCCCAAGGCACCCAACACACTATCCCGGATATGACTCACACAAGATCAGGAGCTAAGCCAGGGAAAACA
>JZKD02S1601486.1:118018-131263 GCA_000966675.3 Picea glauca | reverse complement strand
GCATAAGTGGGAAATGTTGTCAATTGAGTTGCAGGATATTAAAGATGACTTATCGGACGAACTCCAAGCCGGTCTGAAAGATGCTGCAAACTTGCTGGGTGATCTTGGGAAAAGGATCGTTGCGCTGGAGCAAAAGGTGGAAGGGTTCACCTCTGCCCTGGGCAAGATTTCGGACGCCATGGCTGATGCTGCCTCCAAGACAGCCCGTTAAACCTGCTAAGGATGCTAGGATGCAAGGCACAGAATCGATTGGGGTTTTCAAAGACTGTTTGTTGGTCAAGTTTAGTAGCGGTAGCCTCCGGCATGTATTGCTTCAAGACTGTATCAAGAATTTTAGATTTTCAAGTAATAGTATTATGAATGTAAGGTGCACTAGTAAGAATATGCACCCGGAACAATAGTTCAGTTTTGAATCTGTAAGGGTTGGCAGCCCCCTCTGCCTCTTCTATAATAAAAAACCCCATAACCGATTTTGTTAAAAAAAAAATATATATTGAACAATTTATTTATACTTTATCAATATATTAAAAAAAATACGTAATTAATTAATTAATATGTTATATTATTACTTTGTTTAATGTTTTTAGGTTAGTTTTAAGTTATTATTATCACAGGGTTACTTTATTATCATTATTTTGTTATGTAGTAGTTTATTTCTCATTAACTAATTTATAATTTATAATCAATTATTAAATACTATTTTATTTATTATTAATATTAATTAATAATTAAAAAATAATCTATTATTAATTCATAAGTTTCAATTAATTATTTATAATTAATTAATTATTAACAATTTAATAACAATTTATTATAATTTAATAAATTATTAATAATTAGTTTTAAAAAATAAAGATAATTAATTAGTATTTCTTATTTATTTATTACATTTAAAATGTATTAATTTATTAATGGTTGTTTCAGGTATGTCGATCGTTAACTAGCAACAATCACTTTTATGTAAAAAGTGGTTGATATACACGGATGACACCATTGATTTAAAAAGGTGAAAAATAGGGCATCAACATATATCAACCACTTTTTACATAAAAATGGTTGTTGCTAGTTATATATGACTAAAATTATCATGAGTGATTTGTAATCAACCATTATTGAAAAACCTATCCCTCGCTCAAGTTAGATTTGTTATATAAATTCATCCATGTAAGTCATGAAAATTAATATATTATATATGTTTTCATGTAAAACACTTCTTGATTTCATTACGTACAATTATATATATATATAAGTTCCATTTATGACGAGTTATTCCGAGGTAAAAGTATAATAAATATTGTGGTATCAAAATTTGATTTAAGAGTTTGTTTGACCCAAGCTACCGATAATTACAAGATCTAGAGTGCCTGTCAAGGATAGGATACTGTCGTTTACACGACTAGTACCAGAATAACAATTGTTATCTAATGGAGAGAGATCAACAATTCCGCAAATAAATATTATAGGCTACAATCATTTGCTGGAGATGAACCCAAAACATTCTTATCTAAACAAGTCAATAAGGAAGTCGTCGCAAAACATCACAATAATTATGTACTGCAATACGTTGGACGGTGATAACGCTATATCTCTAGACGTAGCGATCCTTCCATCACCATAATCGCTACCATCTATAATTGTAATCAATCGGTGGATTTAATTGAAAAAACATACACTAAGGACGATAAATAATTACAATCACCGTAAGATAATTAAAGGTTAGCCGACGATAACTACTACCATACTTAACTGCATTTTTTTTTGTAACTATTGTTGTCTAATCCGATATTTAAATTGGAGGCGTTAGAAAATACAAAGAAAATTAATTGATAACCGTATTAATTGAAAAGAACAAATTTAATTAAATACAATCACTGAAAAACTAATCGAATTAAGGTCATTGAGAAGATGTTTAAGTGAGAGTTAAACGTTAATTTCTTAGAATATCTACAACAAGATCCAAGGAAAAGAGTTCAGCATAATCAGTGGTGTGATTATGAAAAAAAATGATAGTTGTTCTACTTCGTAGGGTTAGACAAAAGTTAACGCGTCACTCTACCAGAAGAAAGGAAAAACTCACAACAGGTGAAACAATAAGTACAAGGCTAAGACAATTCTGTAAATGATATGACTCCTACTCAAAAGTTTTACCATAAACAAGAAAGATTGAAAAAGATTCATTAGTTGTAAAATCCCTAGCGAAATGAGCATTATGGAACAAACAAAAATCCTAATTGAATTCATGTTGAATCAGAATAGAAGGGATTCATTAAGGTTATATAGGCAGATATTTTTTCTGGTGGCTACTCAATGATTTCCGGCTAAACTTTTCACAGTTGATCAAATAGATCAAGAAAAGAGTTCTATCGGTATTTGCGTCGAACAAGAAGACTGTAAGAAGGTTTTAGGGATCAGAGTATAATAATCCCCGCTGTAAGTTCTGATAGTTACTTACTGGAACTGTTGCTAGTGACATAAGGGTCAGAGCATAATTAAAAGACTATCGGATATGAGTATTGAATCAATGTTCGGACCAAAATAAGTAACATATCACTAGGACGATGATTCCCACCTCAAACGCCACTGTCAAGACTATGGCTAGGAATAAGACTGCGTCATCATGGTAACTTGACCGTCTAGATTATTCAGAAACAACAAGTATATATATCTTTAACCTGCATATATAAAAAGTACAATAAAATGAATAGTAAAAGTTTTATTTTTATTCCCCGGATGGGGTGCCACGAGGGCAAGCGCGGCATGTGGAGGAACAGCCCGGGCACGTGGAGGTGTCATTAGAGGGGCCATTAATGGAGGCCTCCCTCCGGGCTGTGCGAAGTTAATACAGGACCTGCCTCCGTAGCATTCGATAGATCATGGATCTCCTCGCATGCGGAAACGGGACGGAACGCCAGAGCACTAAGCTCTCGGTGTTAATGACCCTCTCCCTCCTGGTATATGTTTTACATAGCAGTAAGAATTGGGGTAATGCTCGCGGTTTTAGTGTGAATTCACCAGAGTCGGCTTGGCATTTCCGAGCAGAAGGCTCCTCCTTCGCGCAAACCATGCCACGCCTTCGCGGACGACCAAGGAGAGGGGCCCGTTGGTATGCAGTTGCTTCCCGGAGGAAGCGACACCAAAGGTTCGTCCAAGCAATTCGCACGGTTAGGAGAAGGCGCAGAGCCACAGCAGCTGTCACCCTCTTGCCGCCTGGAACGCTGGTGGAGGCAGAACCATGGCCCAACATCCCGGACGACCAGAGTCCTCCTGCGCGCCTCGACCGCTCACCATCTCCCCACACTTCGAGCATCCTCCCGCAGCTCTCTCCTTATCAGAATGAACTCTTTCCAGTCTGCATAGTCATGGAGGAGGTATCGGACAGCGCCACGGGGGAGCAGGACGAAGGAACTTCGTCGGGCAGAGAACAGAAGCCGAGCCACGATGCACCGGACCTGAACAGAAGCCCGCCTCTCTCACCACAGCTGTTGCATTCAGAGCATCTCGAGATACTCTTTGAAATACGCAGCCTTGTTGATGACCAAGCTTTCAGTGCCCTGAGACTCAGCCAGAGACTGGATATGCTTTACGCAGCCTATTCAAAGGCCACTCCTCGATGCCGATGTCCTACCTGCGTGCAGCCCTTCGTCTTCACTGGCTATGACGACAATCCGGATTGATCAGGTTCTCTGCACTTTTGGTTCCACTGTTATTTTCCACTACTATGGTTTTTAGTATATTTAGCTACAGTATGGTTCCTGTTAAGACAATGCTCATAGAACAAATCCCTGGTTTCCTACGGGTAGGGTGGCAAAACTTCTCGCCTTATTTTGAATAGCACTATGGACAGGCCAGCTGTCCTGGTTTCCTCTGTTGGCAGGACAGTTGGCCCCTGCATGCCAGCTATATGTATTTTGTGACAGTATAATAGAAAGGATCTACTCTTTTATTTAAAAAAATAAATAAGAAGAAAGATAAAAATCACCTTCATCTAAAAAAAAAAAAAGTTTTATTTTTATTCATAGGATTAAATCTTTAGAGTAACAATAATTTCAATTACATATTATATATCCGTCGTTCACATGATAAAATAGTCCAACCATCATATAACTCAACCACCATAATCAACCACTGTGTCATATCTACATTATCCTTCTTAACGAAAATTAGAACTATTTCTAGTACTCACAGTAAAATCAAAGCTAATAATAAAATACTAATTTAATAAATATAGTAACCAATAGGTTGTTGTTGATGATGCAACTCCTTTTTCTGGCCTTTCCTTAACTTTCTAATATAGAGACTTCATCGGTATCCCCCATCCAAAGCTAGGGGTACTCTTCTTCCCCCTTATCCCCCGAGCCGCAAAGGAACCATACACCAAAAACCAAACTCAATAGCACAAACTTTTCCTCGCAAGGAGATGCTTCCACCTATTTCACAATCTTGAGCCCAACTCTCCACAAGTAAACTTAGTCAAATAAAATTTCAACATCATTTCATTCATACAACAATAGGGCAAGTTCTTTCTTACCATTTCTTTTATAGGAAAAGTTACGATGACACATCTCCTCCCATGTACAATTAAACAATTTTAAATAGTTAAATTAAGGATTATTCACCCACAACACATGTAGAGACTTCATCGGTACCTCCAACGCTATGGGTACTCTTCTTCTCCCTTATCCCCAGAGCCACAAAGGGGCCATACACAAAAAACCAAACTCAATAGCACAAACTTTTCCTTGCAAGGAGATGCTTCCACCTCTTTCACAATCTTGAGCCCAAATCTCCACAAGTAAACTTAGTCAAATAAATTTTCAACATCATTTCATTCATCCAACAATAGGGTAAGTTCTTTCTTCCTCACCATTTCTTTTATAAGAAAAGTTCCAATGACACATGTCTTCTCATGCACAATTAAACAATTTTAAATAATTAAATTAAGGATTATTCACCCACAACACATGTCACACTCTTCCCAAGTTGCACATGTTAAATCTCTTTTTATTTTAATTAATAAAACATTTTCACTCACATTCCCCCAATTTGTTCCTATTTTTTCTTCTAGTTGTCTCTTAGTTCACCAATCCCCACTTTATTGTGTCCCCTAATTAAATTTCAGTTTGAGTTTGATTAAAAGTCTTCTTTTAGTTAGCGTTTAGTGGTTGTTTGACTTAGGATACTAACTCTATGTTGACCACCTATTCTCTCATGAATTTATTTTCTTTTAATTAAAAATTCCTTCTTATTGTTTTCATGCACACATGTGCACATACCCAACTTTGATTCTTATTCTCCTTTTACTAATTTATTAAGTCTAACTTCCTTTATTCCAAATTAATGTTTTATTTAGTAAAAAATCTTATACTGAGACTCTTTGTTAGTTTTCTAGTTTATAATTTAATAACTAATTGTATTCTCTTTTCTAGCAAAGTCTAAGCATTTTTATTTTATTTTCTAGGCCTTCTAGTTTTTTATTAACTCACAATTTTGTTTACGTGACGTGTCCTTCAAGACGCAGTTCTGTGCTCCAAGGGTGCCACTTGCCGTTGACTAGTTTGAAATTTTGTTAGACACTTAAAGTCAACACTCCACTTATTGACCTTGTGAGAGACTAAGGGATTTTCTAAGGAATAAAGATCCCACCTTATTGTGCACCCCTTAGAATTCTTCATTAGCGACTGTCTCAATCTTCCCTCATGGCACCGTGGCCCATCTTGGAACGAGGTAATCATTAACCTTTCATTCAAGTCACAATGTTAGTGCTAGTAGGTCATGACAGGGACGCTACCACAACTATCCCTCATCTGTTTGGTTTCTATGTATGACCCCTTTACTCCATATGTGATTCAGATTAGCAAGCATCACCAAGCCTATATCCACTGATAAAAACAATGTTAATAATCCATATACATGAAATCCATATAGAATTCATCATCAATGATGTATGCGTATAAATCAAATACTCAAACCAAAATACAAGTTCACTCCCTAACTCAATCCAGATTCCAACGAAGTATGTTGATGCCATCCATATCCTCAACCTGTCATGTTTCCTACACACTTAGGAAGCCTCATCATAATACCTGTCAATATATACATCTAGAAACAACATATAAATATCAATTCTCATCACAATATAACTCATAATCAAAGCATAATCATATAAATCAAATTGAAAATAATAATGTACCAAGTTTTATAATGAATCACTTGCTCACAAGTGTCCTCAAAGAATAAGTCAAAGTTATAATGTGATCAGTGGAATTGGATGTTACGTACACCCCCTCTTGTTTTAAACTTCACCTCGAAGTTTGTACTATCTAATAATGAAAATAATAAATGTATCTGATACGACTCTATATATCAAATCTATCAAAATAAGTAAGGAAATTGTTGACGCGTCTCATATACGTCCTCCGATTTAGCAGAGTGTGGACTATAATTTTCCCACTCGACCTTGACCTCATCGACTATTCGATGCCTTAGTTGTCGAGTGCGATGGTCCAATATGCAGATTGGCTCTGCATAAGAGCACCCTCATCCAACACCTACAAAGAACTGAAGTCAATAACATATGACAGATATGAAATATAATGACGTAAAACTAAAATATTTTTATGAACATAATATATAATAATAAATACAAATACATTATAATAGTTAATGAATATACACCTTCCCAATGAAAGGTCACGTCTCTTCAGGGAAGGGCACCCCAGCGTGGGTATATAAGACCCTCATTCTTATTGTATCTCATTCATATCATATTCTTATACATTATTATTAATACATTTAGTATCCTTAAATGGATTATTGTGTACTGCCCTATTTATATTGGATATTTACATAGTGAACTAGGTTGGTTGACCATAGTGGTATCAAAGCTTCTTCTCAATCCAAATTTTGGCTACAAATATAGTTTCTCTAAAATCAAGTCTTTGACCTCAAAATGTTCATTGTCCATTTATAAATCAAATATTCTACACATTTCAACGAAAGTAAAAAAGTCATTCTACACAAAAAAAAATAATTTTTTTTTGTAAGTGAGTGTGAATTCCTGTATTACTGAAAGAAGTTATGATACAAAAAAGAAAAGGGGAATCCTTTGATCTGCCAAAAAGGAAACCAGATCAAGGTTCCCGGATTTGCGTTGTCTAAGATAGTAGGGGGGTTGGGCCGCCACCATGGGAAACCAACCCAGTCCTCCGAAAACCAGTTTGATAAACTAAACCATAACCTATACAAAAAGACATAACCATAAAAAAGGGTTAGCTCCTACACTGAATACAACTTGACCTTGGGTTGATCCTACGCTATTCTAGGATGATGGGATGTCTTTCATCTCCATCCTTTCTTGCCTCGTTCTCCTTCCTTTGCTCCAGCGTGCGGGTCTTTCTGATAGAAGTTGGTGTTCCTCTCCAGTCTGTTGGAGTAATGTCCATGTGGTGGACATAGCATAGGTAAAGGTGGAATTGTCCTGCCATTCGTTCCAGTTTTTCCTTCTGGCTCCTCTGGTCCTCAGCTAGTCCTTTTGTACTCGCCTCCAAGTTGCTGAGGTGACTCAAAATTTATATGAGCACCTTCTTGTATTACCTGATTACCTCCCTGTTGGTCTCTTTCTAGTCAACGCTCATCTTGCCTATCAACATTTTTGTTCGCCAGGCCTCCTCCACCGTTTTGTGTTAGAGAGTTATTCTGGGCTGTGTGGCCCCTGGGTCTTTTATCCTGTCCACTTCTTGAATTAGTTCCGTCCAGGATTTTCCCTTACGTGTGGTGTTGATTTCTCTCTCCCACATGTTGATGATCAATTTTCCCGTTGAATCGACCTGTGTGAGAAAGGTACCCTTGGCTTCTCTGGCCACTTGCTCCATCCATGTAATACTCCGGGCGCTTGTTAGAGGTTCTTTCCCCTGGGAGCCTCTCTTACTATGGGTTTTCTTCATTCATATCATCTCATCTTATTTGTGGTGGTTTTTGCTTTGGGTTCTTCTCCTGTTTCTATTCTCCCCTTCCTTGTATGTAAGATGGCCTCTATAATTGCTTCTCTTCGGTCTGTGGCTATTCCTGGTGTTTTTTATTTTATGGGATCTCTCCAGTTGCGGGCTCATCCTGGAAATCATGGGCCACTCATAAAGGTGTACCTTATGGTCCTTTTTCACTGTTTCATAATGTGTGCTCTTGGTATCCCTATCGTAATCCTTACGCCAATCCTTTGCCCTACATGCTATACGAAAATCATTACCACTCCCTGTATTTGCACTTGGGTGAGGTGTGCCCATACTTGACCATGTAAAACCCTTTTGTCCTTCGTCCGTTGCCTCCTGTTGATTATCTTTTCTATTTTCCCATGGACAACCCCTATACATCTTTGTATTGACAGGACCGTTGTGTCATACCTACTCTTGTTGTGTGACCTAGATCTTCATTATAACTTGTGTTTGAGTGGTGGGCTATCGGATTCTGCCCAAATCATACGTGCCCATCAGTTATTCTTGGACCTCCATCCTCGATGCAGTCATCCATACTCTGGCTACCATCACAGTCTTTTGTCGCTAGTTGGATGCAGTCTATTTGGAACTGACCATTCGGGATGTTACTCCAGATAGTGTCGAATTCTAGTTCTTCCTTGTTGACCCCCTCATTAGCGATTCTATCCGCCAGTCCATTTTCTGACCTCCATACCTAGTGAAACTCCACTGTGATCCTCGTCTACAAGTGCTCTTGAATATTTTGCAGGGAATGTGCCAAGCGCCAATGCCTCTGAATTTTTCCCACTCTGGTCCTGTTTTGGATTCTCCTTATTGTGTTGATAACTAGCGTGGAATATCCTTCCACTATGGAATTTGTCATCCCTTCCCAACTTAGAATATCGAGGCCGGTCTCCAAGGCTCCCAATTCTGCGACGTTGTTGGTTGAGTCTCCTAGACTCCTAGCATATAGCCGGATGATATTTCCTTTACCCTCCCTGATTACGCCTCCCATTCTAGTCTGTCCTGGGTTACCTTTCACCGCTCCGTAGAAATTTATATTGAGGGAGACTACTGGTGGTGGTTTCCAGTTGCGCTCACCTACTTGGAGTTGCGGTGGCCATCTTACCCGATTGGCATTGCGTTCGTCTTTCAGGTGGAAGTATTATAGGATTTGGGAGTCCTGGTCTGTGAGTTGTGCTCTTCCTATCTGGCAGTTGCGGCTATGTACCATTTCTCTTGTCATGGAGATTATTGTTTCCTTGATCTTCCCTTCCAAACATCTTTGGTTCCTGAAGATGCACCAGTTCCTTTCCTTCCATATTGCCCATATGATCATTCCTGGGATGAGGGTCCAACATAGATTCACCTCTTCATTTTTTGTTGTAGTTCTCTTTCCAAATGTTGATAGTTGCGGAGATGTTACCTCAGATCCTATTGGACTATTGGAAGATACCTGCCACCCAGTCCCAGATTTTTTCTATGTAGGTGCATTCGTCAAGGACATGGTTCGTTGATTCTTCCTTGTCTTGACAGAGGTGACATCTTGAAGGACCTATGAATCCCCTTTTCCTTAGTTTTTCCCAAGTTAGAATTCGGTTGTGGAGTATTAACCATTGGAAAATTTTTATTTTTGGCCAATGGGGGTTGTTCCAAAGCTGATCCCATTATTGTGTTGGGTCTTCTTGGTCCTAGTTCATGATATAGTGTCAGAATTATTTTAGATTGAATTCCCCATCGTATTTTTGTCCCCATCTTAGCTGGTCATTTCCTTCTTTGACTGTTATTTTCTATCTCCCCAATTACTCCTCCACTTCTTTTACTGTTGTTGCGGTTTGGTATCTATTCTATGGAGTGAGAGTATCCCAGATTCTCCATTTGTTGCAATCTATTTCTTGTTTCCAGTAATGGTAGACTCTGGTTTTACCTTGTGCAATCAACTCTTGTTGGTGTTCCTCCCTGTCTGGGTTTTCCATTTTAGGTTCATGTTGCCAGGCATCCTCCCAGAATCTTGTTGTTCTGCCATTCCTTACTTCCCAAAAGCTCTGTGTCTGAATCCAGGCTTTGTTGTGCCAGGCTAGGTTCCAGATGGATGAACCTTCCCTGGTGCCTTTGAAGCAAATTTTATCCTGGTCGCTTATGACCGGGGCATACTTTTCCTTCCATAGGTTTACCCATGGTGTAGTAGTTTCTTTGACCCAACGCCATGAGAGTTTCACCCCGTAGGCGTCATTGGTCACTTGCGGGTCTTGTAACCCCATACCTCCTTTTATTTTTGGTTTACAGGCCTTCTCCCAAGCCACTAGGGCCTAGTTTTTATTTGTTTCCACTCCTCACCATAGGAATTCCCTTTGGATGGTTCTTATTTTTTGTAGTATCCTCTGTGGTGTTGGGAAAAAAGACATCATAAAGGTTGGAATTGCTTGCAAAACAAACTTTTTTAGAATAAGTATGTCGGCTAGGTTGAGGGATCTGTACGTGCAATTTTTCACCTGTTCATGTAACTTATTGATTATTCCTTCCCAGGTTGACATTTTGTAAGATTTTTCTGTCAGGGGAATGCCCAAGTACTTAGTTGGCAGTGCTTTGCATTCAAATCCCAAAATGTTGGCCAAATTTCTTTGGATTGTGGGGTTGGTATTGAAGAAGAAGATCATAGATTTGGAATGGTTGATATCTATACCCGAGGCTTCCCCAAACTCTTCTAGGATTCGTTTGTAGGATTTTGTTTCCTTGACCGTGGCTATGCCATGAAGTAAAGTGTCAACCACAAACTGTTGGTGTGTGGAAGTAGGTCAATTTTCGAAAGGTTTGATACCTGTTATTCCACCTGTTGCAGTTGCTCTTTTTATTCTTCGATAGAGACCTTCCATCATCAAAATGAACAGGAAGGGGGACAACGGGTCTCCTTATCTGATGCCTCTCGTGGGCCAGAAAGGTTTGGCAGGGGCTCCATTTATTAGTAGTGAGTAGCTTGTTGTGGATACTAGGCTGACTATCCAGTTGATCCAGTGTTGGGTGAAACCAAAAGATTCCAGAGTCTTGACCATATAGTGCCAACTAATTTTGTCATAATATTTTGCTAGGTCCAGTTGTATTATCATTCCCCCTCTCTTATGAATCTTCAGGGTGTGGATAAGCTCATGGGCATGGATGATATTGTCCATTATTTGTCTTCCTTCCATGAAGCCTGCCTATTCTTGTGAGACCATTGTGGGTAGGAGGGGTTTCAATATATTTTCTATAACTTTGGAGATTATATTATAAAACACATTGCACAACGCTATAGTTCTGTAACGTTTAGGGCTTTTGGCTTCATTTTATTTGGGGATTAGTGTAATCATTGTAGCATTAGCGATTTTAGAATGGAGGTTGACCTTCTAGATTCTTCCACTACCCTATAAATGTCATGTTTGACAATTTTCCACAAGGCTTTGAAGAACTCCATTGTGAAGCCATATGGACCTGGGTATTTCCCATTGGGCATTTCCCGGAGTACTTGGTCAATTTGCTCCTCAACAATGGGTTTGTTTAGGTTGTTATTTTGTTCCTTGGTGGCCAGGCGAGGGATATGCTGGATTATCCTTTGTATGGCCTTCGTTCTGTCTTGGTTGGGTTCTTGGTCTATCCCGTGGAAGTGGTTTACCAAAGTAGTTTTGATCTCCTTATGTGACTCTCGCTCTATTCCATCCTGGTCCTTAATCTTCAGGATTTTGTTATGGGCTCTTCTGGCCAAGGTTGTTACATGAAAAAACTTAGTGTTCCACTCTCCTTCCCTTAGCCATCTGATACAAGACTTTTGTCGCCAAAGTGTTTCTTCCTGCTGGCATTGAGCTTCCCATTCTAGGGTCATCTAGAGCTCTTCCTTTTTCCGATCCTCCGTATAGCCCTCTAAAATGCAGGTTTCCTAGAGCATTTTCATTTTTTCTTCTATGTTGTTTTTCTGTTAGTTTTTATTCCCAAAAGTGTCCTTGTTCCACTCCTTGAGATTATATTTAATGTACTTTAGATTCTTATAGAGATTGAACATCATTGTCCCTTGCTCTGGTTTCTTCTCCCACCACCACTGTTTGATTATTTCTTGAAAGTCGGGTGTTCAATCCAGAATTTATCAAATATGAAGGGTTTGTTCTTTGGTGTGGTTTGGAAGCCTACTTCCAGTTGCATTGGCCAGTGATCAGATCCCCCCTAGGGAAGGATGTTGCAATCCAAGGTTAGCCCCTGCATAATTATTGACTCTGATACTAGGAATCTGTCGAGTCTTGTTGCTACCTGATACTGGTTCATCTATTTATTATTCCAAGTGAACTGGCCATTATTAGTTTTGAGGTCTACCATCTCCGCTGTGTCTATGAACTTTGAGAATTCTTCTGCATCCCTATCCAATCTTCTTGTACCTCCTTTTTTCTCCGCAAGTTTCATTATGATGTTGAAGTCCCTTGCTAGGATCCATTGGAGGTTGTTGGATTGGGTTTTAAGGTCTTGTAGGTCTTGTATCATTCCTCTCTTTTCCTCTGACACCTGGGGCCCATACACATTAGTGCATAGAATCACCTATGTGTTTCCAATGATTTTCATGCATACCGGAAGGGTGTGGTTAGTCGCTTCGACTGCTATTAGGCTCAATACTTATGGGCTCCACAAGGTGAGAATACCTCCTACCATTTGGTGGTCTCCGATATCCATCATATTGTACTTGCGCCATTGTTTTTGACTGATTGCTTCCATTATGTCTGTAGTGCATTTTGTCTCTTGAATGAAACATATATCCGGTTGTTCCTGCTTTAGTCTATTTCTAAGGATTCTTTTTTTTCTCGGGTTGTTTAGGCCTCTTATATTCCAAGTTATAACCTTCATTTAAACATGTGGGGGGGAGTTGGGGAAGAGTTTCCTGATCTTACCCGAGTTTATCAGTAGCTCTCCAAGCTCCTATAGGGCTACTCTATTTGACTTCCTGCCTTTTTTCCTCCTCCTATGCATGGTTGAGTGTTGTGGTTGTCCCTCGCCAGATTTGACTCCTAGGTGTCATATCTCCCTGTGTGTGCACTTTAGTCCTCTATATTTGGCTTCCTACCTTCGGAGAAACATGTACTGAATGCAGTCAAGTTGCTCTGTTGGTACGTTGTCTACTCCTTGTCTTGTCCATTGCTCTCGTATGTTCGCGAGATCTATCCCTTCCTTTTCCACAAGGTCTCTGAGATCAGGATCTTATGTGCCTACTTCACTCGGGGTCATTTCCACATCTCCCTCTGCTTCTTTCATGGGGGTGTTGTAGTCT
>JZKD02S1601486.1:99258-118008 GCA_000966675.3 Picea glauca | reverse complement strand
TATAAAATTACTTTTGGTAAAGTATAAAGAAAATATTCAAAGTTTTTAAACTCTATATATATAAAAAGAAGAATTATAAAGGATTATTTTCTGAAAAGAATATAAAGGAATATTAAAGGAAGATATCTATTAAGTCAAAAAGCTTAAGTCTTATTATTATTAAAGGGATATTATCATAATTATAGGGTCAATTCAAATTAAAAAATGGATTTTAAGGAAGGAATATTTTTTGGTAAAAATCATCTAAGTAGATACATTGGATTATTAACATTTAGAGAAAATATTCAGGAAAAATAAGTTAGCATCCACATTTGCCGAGATAAGAAAAAAAATTACATAAGTATGGATTTGGCGAATCAATTAATAACTCAAAAGACAAATGTAATCGAAACAAAAGACTTTTTTTTGCAATAAATATGACATCAAGGATTTACTGTTGACACTCGAAGATTATAAAATCGTATCGAATTTTGAGGTTACAAATATATATGAAAATGAGGTTGATATAATCCTCATCTCGAATTGGTTAGAGACACTGGGTAGCTTAATATTAAACTTTGAAAAAAAGTTTTTAATGTTTTCCTAGAAAAATAAAAAAATTAAATTACATGACGTCTACGTCAAACAATCTCGATCAGATCTCCAAAATACTACTGTCAAACAAACAAAAGTCAATACTTGAGATCCAAAAAGAATGTGATGAAATTGTCATAGACAAGGACACATAAATTTGTCGTCTAAAATCTCATAATCAAAGTTTACTCACCCAGATTAAGAATATAAAGAGTGATAAGAAGACGATACACGACAAGTTAGAAAAAATTATCAATAAAGAATCATTGGTATATAAAGAGACAATGAATGAACCTATGGAACTACATAAGTCTTCAAATTGAAAAAACCTGATGGTGGATAAAGCAATTAATAAAAACCCAGTCAACCTTACAACTCAAAGGGATTCAATTGATGTAAAGAGGCATTCACATGTCGAAGTAGAAACAAGCCAGGGCTATGAAGATGACTCATTTCCAAGTTTTAATCAAGAATATGCTACAAGTACACGAAGTAAATATCAGGTTGCACAGATTCCTTATAGACATCCTAATCAAAAAAATCGATACTTCAACCAATCAATGTATCCACATAAACAAATAAAAAATATGTCAAAACGTATTACCTCCATTACAAATGATGCTCAAGGTAGAAGTTATCATGGGAGTCAAAATACGTCAAATTGTCTACAAGAACCCCATAAAAGACCCATTGTGCATAAGATCGATTTAAAGTGGGAAGACTCCCTTACAATTCGACGGTTCTATGCAACACTTAGAAGATCCTATCATTTCAAGTCCTCAATGATCACTAATTTAGGAATACAGAATAAGAGACGGTATTACAAGCCTGAGAAAGAGATAAGTCTTTCATAAGTATGCTTTGAGGACAAAGCATTTTTAAGGGGAAGACAATTTGTTATGAATATAATATATAATGATAAATATAAATACATTATAATAGTTAATGAATAATTAATAAAGAGACACCTTCCGAATGAAAGGTCACATTTCTTCATGGAAGGGCACCCCTGCATGGGTATATAAGGCTCTCATTATTATTGTATCTCATTCATATAATATTCTTATACATTATTATTAATACATTTACTATCCTTAAATGGATAATTGTGTATTGTCCTATTTATATTAGATATTTACATAGTGAGCCAGGTTAGTTCACCACAAACATGAAACACATCATGCATACGCCTCAAAGAATTAGGTAAGGCTAGTTGGTAAGCCACGTGCCCTTTATTTTTTACAATTTAGAAAGGCCCCACAAAACTTCGAGAGAGTTTATCACCCTTTCCAAACTTAATCGAACTCTTATGCGAATTTAATCACAAAATCACTTTATCACCTACTTCATAACTGCAGTCTATATGATGCGCATATGCATAACTCTTTTGTCGATCCTTCACTTATTTAATCCTTTTCCTTATGGATTGAATACGATCTTCCATTTCTTGGATCACTTCTAGTCCCACTAGGACCTTGTCTTCTAGTCGGTCCCAACTCAAGGGTGTCCTACATGGTCATCCAGATAGAAACTCAAAAGGTGCCATCTTTATCGTGCTCTGATAACTGTTTTTGTATGAAAACTCTACCAATGGTAAAAAATATTCCCAACATTTATGTTGATTAATCACATACATTCGAAGCATATCCCATAAAATTTGATTTGTTCTTTCTGATTTTCCATCTATTTCAGGGTGATATGTTATACTAAAATTCAATTTCATTCCCAAATACTCTTAGAAAATAGTCCAAAAACATCCAATGAATACTATTCATCTATCGGATATTATCTTCCTTGTTACACCATGTAATCTCACAATATCACTAACAATAACTCTAGCTATGTCTAGTGCCTGAAACATCGTTTGAAATGGAATAAAGTGTGCCCTCTTCGTCAAAGTGTCAACGAATACAAAAATAGAATCATTTCTCCTTTCCGTTAGTGGAAATCCAACAATAAAATCCATCGAAATGACTTCCCATTTCGATTTAGGAATCACATGTGGTTGAAACAATCTTGCTAGATGTCTATGTTTAGCCTTCACTTACTGAAATTCAAGACATCCCACCACATAATTAACTATGTCATCCTTCATTCTCGTCCAAAAGAATAAAGTTTTAAGGTCTGCCTTCATCTTCATGACTCCAAGATGAGCCATATACACCGCTCAATGACCTTCGTTCAAAATTAACTTTCTTATTTTGACATTTGGTGGTACATAAATTCTGCTATTATATCTTGAAAGTTCGTCACTGTCCAAAGAATAGCCCTCATATCTAGGTAAAAGAATTGTATCTCGTTCAATATTGTCTTTTTCTTCCCTGTACCAGTCGTCATCAATTCGTAATGTTGAAATATTTTCTCGAAGGTTTGTCTGTAGTGGTATTACTAGGAAAATGTGAGGTATTTGATTCAACAAATCTTCCACTATGTTAATTATTCCTTTGATAGACATGATCTCAAAATCATATTCACTTAAAATTTTTGACCAACACCTTTGCTGCGCATTCAAGTCACTCTGATTAAGAATGTGTTCTTATCCACAATGATTAGTTTTCAACTTAAATTTCCATCTAATAAGATAGTGTCTCCAAACTCTCAAGGCATAAACAATTGCTAACAATTCCACGTCGTGTGTAGCATAACTTTCCTCATGCTTTCTTAGCTTCCTTGAAATATATGCAATGACTTGAACTTCTTGCATTAATACTCTGCCCGATTCTTCCTTGGATGCATATTTGCATACCAAGAATTCTTTGTCCATATCCAGAACCTTCAACATTGGTGTTTTCATTAATAATTACTTAAGCTTCTGAAATGCTTCCGCGCATTTCTATGACCATACAAATTTCTTATTCTTCTTTTGCAAATCCGTGATTGGATTAGCTATCTTTGAAAATCCTTCAACAAAGCATCGATAGTAACCTGCTAATCCCATAAAATTATGTACTTTTTGCACGCGTGTCGATGTTGTCCATTCCATAATAGCCTCAAACTTCTTTGGATCCACATCGATACCTTCTCCAGAAATGATATGTCCCAAATAATGGATCTTTTTCTGGTAAAAAAGAACATTTTGACAACTTCCCGTACAACTTGATTTCTCTTAAACACTATAAAAATAATCTCATATGTTCGTTGTGCTCCTCTCTCGTTCGATATTAAATCAATAAATCGTCAATGATTACCTGTAGAAACCTATCCAAATACTTAAAAAATACCTCATTCATTAAACTCATGAATACACTCGAGGCATTCGTTAATCCAAACGACAATACAATAAACTCAAATGTATGAATCTTGTCTTAAACATTTTTTTAGGAATATCTTCCTCTTTAATTCATAACTCATGATATCCTGACCTCAAATCAATCTTTGAAAATACTACCACTCCTTTCATTTGATAAAATAAATAATCAATTCTCAGTAACGAGTACTGGTTCTTGATCGTGGCTTTGTTTAATGGACGGTTTTCAATGAAAATCCTCCATGATACATCCTTCTTTATTACAAAAATTACTGGCGCACCACATGGTGATACACTTGGACATATAAGTCCCAAGTCTAATAACTCTTTCAATTTCATTTTCAACTCTTGCAATTCAAGTGTCAACATCTGATAATGCATTCTAGCAAACGATTTTGTTGTATCCTTTAGATCTATAATGAATTCTAATTCTCTTTCCAGTGGTAAACCTGGTAATTCTTCAAGAAAGACATCAAAAAAATCTGACACTATAGGAAGGTTTTATAATCCTTTTGTGTCCCCCTTTTCTTTAACTGCTAATATGGAACATGACTTACATCCCTTGCACATACTTTTCTATAGTTGTAGGGAATAAATAAATCTCAATTACACTCCTTGGTTTCTTCCTACAATTACTCTACTCTGTCCCAAATCATCAATCAAACTTAATCGTTTTGTCTTACAGTTAAGTATCGCATCGTGTGATTCTAACCAATCCATTCTAATCACAATGTCGTAAGATCCCAAGATTGTGACATATAGGTTTAAACTTTTGATGAAATCACCCAAGTTAATGTTACAATCCTGAACCTTTCCTCCAACCTTTTGCTTGGAACCAGATGCCATTTCCACATATCTAAACTCTTCTTATTTGACTGCCTTCACCTTAATTATTTTAATAGTAGGAATAGATATAAAAATATCAGTAGCTCCTGGATCTATCAAAACACTAGACTGTTGATCATCTATCATACCTGAAGTCTCGAGTACTGTAGATTGATGCTCGGCCTGGCGGTTATTAACCATTGCATGAATCCTATGGGCCTTGCCCAAATCTCCCACTATCATTTGTGATGCTAATCCGACAACTCTTTCCTTCTCAATAGTTCAATGTCTCTGGTAGTGTGGCTCTCCACAATTCCAACATCCATTCTTCAGGCTGGCGCTTCTAGTTCCAGAGGAAGAAGTTACTGGCCTAGGAGTCTGTGGTCCTGGTATGTTCTGCGGAACATGTCTATATTATTTTTGCTTCTTAGGATGACACTATTGTTGTTTCTATGGTGCTATGTACAAAGTACTCTAACTGGTAATCGGTCTACATGGCATATAAAATACATGTCCTCTAGGTGTATTGTGGTTCCTATAAGTCTTCCTAATAGGTGTTTTCTACTACAATGATCGATGCAGTGTCTGTCCTATCTTCCTCGAAGGAGTCCTACCTTGATCCCTGCTGTTCAACTCTTCTTCGACAATAAAATATTTATGTACTGCATCGTGCAAAGTATGAGGCATCAAAATCCCCACCGTAGCATGAATGTTGAAGTTGAGACCAAACAAAAAAAAATTAACCTTTAATTTATCCATCTTCATATGTGGAGTACATTTGAGTAGCTCCATGTACATAGCCTCATACTTTAATAATGCATGATTTCCTTGTCATAAGGCATTGAACTCATTAATCTAGTGCTCAATGAATTCATCTGATAAGTACCTCTCTCGAAATCGTTCCTTGAATAATTCCCATGACATGTCTTCAATTACCATGTTCAGTTGTGGTAAGAGTTTCTTCCACGAAATATGTGCACTCCCTTTCAGTTGAAATACCACCATACAGAATTTCATGTTGGAGGTATAACAACGCAATGCAAAACACATTACCATATTCTCCAACCAAACTTCAATGACTAAAACGTCTGTAGAACCCATAAACTCGGGAAATTTTACCTTCTCGAGTTCTCTATGAACACTACCACTCACCACAGGAGGGCGTTGCGATCCCTCATTGAGAAAAAACTCCATGCCCTCATCGTGGTCTATGCTATTTATCAGCGCCCCAAGCATCCTCTAAAAAGACCTCATCATTCCCACGACATCACCCACTGCAACTTGCTCTTGCTCATTATTTTGTCCTTCTCCCAGTGGAACAGATCCCTCGGGTGTTGACATACTTGGAGGAGCCATTCATGTTCCTCTCACAACATGAAGTCTACTCATCTTGTGTTATATAACCATGATACCTGTCATGCACAAAACTCAATTTGTATTAGCGATACATCTTTAACTATAAAATATAAAACAATGGAAGGCGTAACGGGTCTGGTGTCGTAGAGTGGAACCCTCTCTAATACCATATGTAACGTTCCCTCTGTATCAACACAAAGGTAAGCTAAAACAATGAAGTAGTATTTTTTTTTAGATAAACAAAGTCTTGAGATTATCCATTACAACAATTATATAAAGAAAAATCAATTTATCTACAATGATAACAAATAGGTATTCAAACTATTCTTAATCAACATCACTTTAATTTTTTATGAACCAAGTTATACCCCATATGCAGCTTCATGAAAAGGGTTAGAGATACAATAACATGTAACATTTAATATACCTAACATACAAAGACTCAATCACATCAATCACATAAAAGATAACAAAATATAACAAAATATACTCGTTCCACATCCTACACCTGCAAGGTTAGGACCTTCAAGATGCATAATCAACACTCATAGTCTAGGATTCATTCGATTGATTTTGACCATTTAAGGTCTCAGGACTGGAAGTTGTTCTGAGGAGCATGAAGGTATCTATGCCCATAACCAATCCTAGATCAATCCAATAGTAATTTCAACTATCAGGAACTAAAAGAATATTCCATTTATGCAATAAACAAGCAAATCAATATATTAAGAACTAGTTAGTGCAATGTCGAGTCTACAAATTTCTAACTAGAACAAAAGAAAAATTTCGTCCAACTCCTCACATCAAACAATATTAAGGTTGTGCAACTTGCGCCTTAAGTCTCATATATAAAATAATATGTTGCTTAAGTATAATTTGTTTAATATAATTATATATATTAATAATTATTTATTTAAGTCTAAATAAATCTTAATTTACTACCCAATCATTATTATAATACAATAATACTATAACAACTTCCATTCACTTGACAATATCTATCATCATTTAATTAATAATTAGGAGATTTTTTTGTAAATTCTTCTCACATATACCATGTTATAAATTCTTATGATGCGTAACATCCTTATATCTTTAACCTTAAGTGTGTGGAAACAAAACGTAGCATATATTATTATTCATTATGATAATATATCCATAACTCTATATATATATATTTATATATTCACACTTCACTAAATGAAACATTAAACTATTTTTCTTTATTTTCATAATTATATAATTACATCATGTTTTCTTATTGAAATTGATGGATTAATCATCTTTTTAATTACAAAATTTCATGTGATGATTAAAAATTGAAAATGCTAGCATATTTTTCGTCTTACATTCAAATCAATGAATAAAATCATTAAAACTAACTCCCTTGCATTTATAAAATCGTACGTTCATCATGTTTACTTTTTCATTTTTACTGAACATGATTAAATAATTACTAATATGAGTTATCAATTATCATATAACATAATTTAAAAAATACAAACAAAGATTACTTCAATTCTAACATTTACCTATTCATTTACCTTTTTATTTAATTAGTTTTAACATTTACATATGGTACGTGGATTGTCCTTACATTTTATCATTTACCTTTTTATTTAATTAGTTTTAACATTTACATATGGTACGTGGATTGTCCTTACATTTTATCACCTCCCATATTGACGAGTGGCCTGGCTGCCTCCTTTTGTAACAAAATTTTCATTACCTCTTCCCTCTCGTGGCTTGTCCTTACACTTTACCACCTCCCATATTGACGTGTGGTCTAGCCGCCTCCTTTTGTAACAGATTTTTCATTACCTCTTCCCTCTCGTATGTGGCTTGTCATTTATCTCTTCCATTTCTGTCATTTAATTATTTGCGTGGCTTGGTCATTTAATTATTTGTGTGTTTGGCCATTTATATCTACTCCCAAGCTTAGCCGTTTCACTTAAACTGCGTTTGAAATTCATTGCATAAGCTCAATTGTTGGATAACTGCATACCCCGATCGTTGGATACCTGCATATCTAGCCTATTCTATCCCTGATCACTGTTGTTTCCCTAGATCACTCATCCATTTCGAACCTGTTACTATCGTTCCTGCATTTTGAACCTGCTCCATATAGAACTTGGTGTATAAATCAGAACCCCTGGATTATTGAATTGGATTGCATTTTGAACCTGCTCCATATAGAACTTGGTGTATAAATCAGAACCCCTGGATTATTGAATTGGATTGCTGCATAGATGAATCCGCGACATCAAGGAACCTTTGGATAACTTTACCACTTCTTCAACATGGTGTATGCTATTCTCTTGATTAAACCAAATTTTTAATGTACATATGATTATTTCACAAATTTGAAATCCAAATAACATAAACATCTAGATATAGGTTAAATTGTTATTGAAAGCTTTAATTTGTTGATACATCGTCTTCAATGTATACTAGAGTTATCATCTTCAATATAGGTGTTTAATTTTGGTCCTTGATTATATATATATATATAAATAATACATCGTACAACTCAATCCCGTAACTCGTTATGATTAAGTACACAACATAGATGCCCTTTCCTTGAAAGATTATCCATACTATCAAGTCGCTCGGAGTTTGTCTCATCTCTGGTGCAATCGGCTATTAAAGTTGGATCTCAGTAATTAATGGCTCATGTCACTCTGTAATGTGTTGTGTACACTCCATAATTTGACCAATTTTTCCAAGTTATCACAATCATATTCACAGGGTTTTCGAGGCACCAAAAGTTTTATGATGATATACTCAAGAAATTTACAAGATATAGGATACATGAACTCATGCCTACGATTAATGGTGATTATGTTTCATTTATTTTCTTTTCCTAACTAATGAAACCTACATAGTTTCATTATTAATCACATACTTTTATTATTAATTAACACGCAATATAAACTTATTATAAAACTAAAATGATATGTAATTTATGTGTCCTCATTTGTTTTGAGTGTATTTCTTTGAACGTGTACAATAATTAAATAAAATGCATGCAAATTTGAGTTATTCTTCTGTGTACTCCCTTCATTGTCAACCTCAACCTAAAGTGTTAATCTTCAAACTGCACTCAGAGAGTATCTAATTGTAGTGAACAATTGTCTCAATCCAGCGAAGAGAGATATGACTTAGCCTTAATAAATATGAAAATAATTTAACCACTATGCACATCAGTTAAACACCAGCTCCAAGTCATTGGATCTACCCTTTGCATCACAATTCAAAGGAGTCCTCCTATTATCAATAATAGCAATTACTTCATTACCAATAATATCAGAGTTTATTATCAATGAAAGGACAACTCGTCTAGGATGATAGAGTTTATTATCAGTAATATTAACTACTTTTTGCATTGTTTGTAAAGTTTCTTTTTACATTATTAGTGTAACATTATTAGTTACACGTCTTTTTTCATAAATTGAACCCTAAACTAAAACTAATCCTAATCCCAACTAACTACTAACGTTCACCATTTATTAACATTAATATTTAATCATCATATATTAATAATCTTAATTTTCAAAATGATATTATTAATAATATGATTTTGAAGATTAGGATTATTAATATATGATGAATAAATATTAATGTTAATAAATGATGAGTATTTAGAAATATTATTTTACTTTTAAGATTATTAATAATATCATTTTGAAGATTAAGATTATTAATATATGATGATTAAATATTAATGTTAATAAATATTTATTCATCATATATTAATAATCATAATCTTCAAAATCATATTATTAGTAATATTAAAAGTAAAATAATATTGTTAATATTTAAATGTAATATATTATTAATGTTTAAAACTAATCTAATATTAATGTTAAAAAATAATGTTATATTATTAATGTATTAATTTTATAATGTGCTAATATACTATTAATGTAAAACTCATTAATAGTAATGAATAAATATAGTAATGTAGCCATAAATAATAATGTTATGTTAACAATGAAAAAATATAGTAATCTAGCAATAAAGTCATAAGTAAATATATACTAATATAGTAGCAACGAAGTAATAAAAAAATATAGAATGAGTCCCCATGATCTTGAAAACCAACTAAGAATCCTCAAGGATTTTTGCTCCAATATGGGAATGACTGTTAATACTAATAAGACTAAGGTCATGATTATTAAATCCAATAAGATCCCTTATGATACCTTTGTATATGAAAACAACAACTTGGAGGAAGTGACTTCATACAAATATCTTGGAATTGATATTCACTAAAAGCTCAATTGGAATTATAGCATTGAGAAAAGGATTATTGGGGGATGGAAAGCTTATTATGGGCTTGAAAACAATTGTAAATCAGCTGATCTTTGGAGTTGGGATAAGAAGAAACTCCTCTTTGAGACTCTTGTTACACCTGCTATTCTTTATGGTTATGAAGTGTGGGGTTGTAGTATCTCTCATGAATCCTGGAGAAAGATAGAGAAAATACAAAATAATTTTAAAACCTATAATCTCAAAATTAAAGGAAATACACCCGATCCCATCCTCCTCGTAGACACAAGCCTCTCCCCCATCGAGAGCATGGCTATGACTAGATACCCAATGTATAAGAACAAGTTAAAGAACATGGAAGACAAGAGGCTACATAAAATTGCTTCAAAATCAAGTCATAACCACCATCGACTCAAGCGAGGATGGCATAAAGATGCCCGATCTTGGATAAACTATTGGGGAATCACGGAAGAAACCATTTTGCAGAATAAAGATACTATTAAAAAAATGTCAAATCAAAATTTAAGGAAAAAATGTGGTGTGATAAGGAGTTAGAGGAAAAAAGAACATTAAGGTATTATAACGATGTAATCAACTCTAATCTAGAAGATCAAAATTATCTATCTGTTTTTCCAAGTGTAAAAAAAAAAATAAGCATTGCGAATATAAGAACAAATTCTCACGAGTTCCATAGTGAAACTGGGCGTTGGTAAATTCCTAAAATGGCATGTGATGAAAGAGTGTGTCACCTTTGTGACACTAAGAATGTTGAAGATGAAAAACACTTTCTCTTAGATTGCCCAGCCTATACCCATATTAGATCTCATTTTCAAAACATTGATCACACTACCAACCTTCCTAACCTCTTAACTCAACAAAAGTATGGTGATCTTGGAAAGATCCTCTTAACGGAGTGTGGACTATAATTGTCCCACTCGACCTTGACCTAATCAACTATTCGATGCCTTAGTTGTCGAGTGCGATGGTCCAATATGTAGATTGGCTCTGCCATAAGAGAATCCTCATCCGACACCTACAAAGAAATCAAGTCAATAACATGTGACAGATATGAAATATAATGACGTAAAAGTAAAAGAAAATTATGAACATAATATATAATAATAAATATAAATAAATTATAATAGTTAATGAATAATTAATGAATAAACACCTTCCCAATGAAAGGTCATGTCTCTTCATGGAAGGGCACCCCTGCGTGGGTATATAAGGCCCTCATTCTTATTGTATCTCATTCATATCATATTCTTATACATTATTATTAATATATTTACTATCCTTAAATGGATTATTGCCTACTGTGTTATTTATATTGGATATTTACATAGTGAACTAGGTTGGTTCACCGTGCAGTGGTATCAAATCTTTGTCTCAATCCAAATTTTGGACACAAATATAATTTCTCTAAAATCAGGTCTTTGACCTCATATTGGCCATTTTCCATTTATAAATCAAATATTCTACACATTTCAGCGAAAGTAAAAAAGTCATTGTGCACAAAATTAGAAAAAAAAAGATGGGAAAAAAAAAGGTTATTCTTAAGGGGCACGTGAAGAAGTATAAATGCACACCAATAAGTTTGAAAGAAATATTCCAGATTTGACATTAGTTAAGTTAATTTTCATTTAAAAAGTGAGAAAAAGTTTCAAAGAAGAGAAAAAATGAATATTTTATTTTACCTTTGGAGATTTACCATCCCATGGTTTTGGAAAACCATTGGCCCATGGTATTCCATACCATATATAATATATATGTGTGTGTGTGTATTTTCCTCTAAAGAAGTATTTCACAAAACTTAGGGTCATGTTTGTTGAGCCCTATCCATCACTAACAAATATTCAAGAGTATAAAATGGATTTATAAGGTACTTTTTATAAAGTATAAAAGGGATTATAAAAATTGGAGTGAAAAGATATATAAGAAGGAAGGAGTATAACTAAAAAAATTATTTTGGAAAGTGTAAAGGAAACATCAAATTATTTTTCATTAATTACCAAGGAAAAGAAGAAGAAGAAGAGATTAAGTGAATATAAAATTACTTTTGGTAAAGTATAAAGAATATATTCAAAGTTTTTAAGCTCTATATATATACAAAGAAGAATTATAAAGGATTATTTTCTTAAAAGAATATAAATGAATATTAGAGGAAGATATCTATTAAGTCAAAAAGATTAAGTCTTATTATTATTAAAGGGATATTATAATAAATATAGGATCAATTCAAATTAAAAAATGGATTTTAAGGAAGGAATATTTTCTGGTAAAAATAATCTAAGTAGATTCATCGGATTATTAACATTTAGATGAAATATTCAAGAAAAAGAAGCTAGGATCCACATTTGCCCAGATAAGAAGAAAAATTATGAAGTATGGATTTGGCAAATCAATTAATAACTCCAAAGAGAAATGTAATTGAAACAAAAGACTTTTTTTTTGCAATAAATATGACATCAAGGATTTACCGTTGATACTCAAAGATTATAAAATCATATCGAATTTCAAGGTTACAACTATATATGAAAAAGAGGTTGATATAATCCTCGTCTTGAATTGGTTAGAGACATTGGGTAGCTTAATATTAAACCTTGAAAAAAGGTTTTTAATGTTTTCCTACAAGAAGAAAAATATAAAATTACATGAGGTCTTAGTAAAGTCAAATTCAATATAACGTCAAAAGATCTTGATCAGATATACAAAATACTACAGTCAAACAAAGAACAATCAATACTTGAGATCCAAAAAGAATGTGATGAAATCCTCATAGACAAGGACACATAAATTTGTCATCTAAAATCTCATAATCAAAGTTTACTCACCCAAATTAAGAATATAAAGAGTGATAAGAAGACGGTACAAGTAAAGTTAGAAAAACTTATCAACAAAGAATCATTGGTATATAAAGAGACAATGACTGAACCTATGGAACTACATAATTCTTCAAATGGAAAAAACCTGATGGTGGATAAAGCAATTAATACAGACCTAGTCAACCTTACAACTCAAAGGGATTCAATTGATGTAAATAGGTATTCACATGTCGAAGTAGAAACAAGCGAGGGCTATGAAGAAAAATCAATTCCAAGTTTTAATCAAGAAGATGCTACAAGTACACGAAGTAAATATCAGGTTGCATGGATTCCTTATAGACATCCTAATCACAAAAATCGATACTTCAACCAATCAATGTATCCACAGAAACAAATGAAAAATATGTCAAAAAGTATTACCTCCATTACAAATGATGCTCAAGGTAGAAGTTATCATGGGAGTCAAAATACATCAAATTGTCTACAAGAACCCCATAAAATCCCCATTGTGCATAAGATCGATTTAAGGTGGGAGGACTCCCTTACAATTCGATGGTTCTACGCAATGATTAGAAGATCCTAACATTTCAAGTCCTCAATGATCACTAATTTAGGAATAAAGAATAAGGAGACGATATTACAAGAAAGAGAAAGAGATAAGTCTTCCATAAGTATTTTTTGAGGACAAAGAATTTTTAAGGTGAAGGCAATGTTATGAACATAATATATAATAAACAATATAAATACATTATAATAGTTAATGAATAATGAATAAAGAGACACCTTCCGAATGAAAGGTCACGTTTCTTCATGGAAGGGCACCCCTGCGTGGGTATATAAGGCTCTCATTATTATTGTATCTCATTCATATAATATTATTATAAATTATTATTAGTACATTTACTATCCTTAAATGGATTATTGTGTATTGTTCTATTTATATTAGATATTTACATAGTGAACCAGGTTGGTTCACCACAAACATGAAACACATTGTGCATATGCCTCAAAGAATTAGGTAAGGCTAGTTGGTAAGCCAAGCACCCTTTATTTTTTACAATTTATAAAGGCCCCACAAACCTTGGAGAGAGTTTAGCACCCTTTCCAAACATAATTAAACTCTTATGCAACTTTACTCACAAAAACACTTTATCACCTACTTCATAACTGCAATCTATACGATGCGCATCCACATAACTCTTTTGTCGATCCTTCACTTCTTTAATCCTTTTCCTTATGGATTGCATTCAATCTTCCATTTCTTGGATCACTTCTTGTCCCACTAGGACCCTATCTTCTAGTCGATCCCAACTCAAGGGTGTCCTACATGGTCATCCGTATAGAAACTCAAAAGGTGCCATATTTATCATGCTCTAATAACTGTTGTTGTATGCAGACTCTACCAATGGTAAAAAATCTTCCCAATGTTTTTATTGATCAATCACATACATTCGAATCATATCGTATAAAATTTGATTCGTTCTTTCTATTTGTCCATGTATTTCACGGTGATATGCTATAATACTCTTGGAAACTAGTCCAAAAACATCGAGTGAATACTATTCCTCTATCAGATATTATCTTCCTTGGTACACCATGCAATCTCACAATCTCACTAATAAAAACTCTAGCTATGTCCGACGCCTGAAACATCGTTTGAAATGGAATAAAGTGTGAACTCTTCATCAAAGTGTCAACAACTACAAAAATATAATCATGTCTCCTTTCTGTTAGTGGAAATCCAACAATAAAATCCATCGAAATGACTTCTCATTTTGATTTAGGAATCACATGTGGTTGAAACAATCTCTCTAGATGCTTATGTTTATCCTTTATTTGCTGAAATTCAAGACATCCCACCACATAATTAACTATGTCATCCTTCATTCTCGTCCAAAAGAAAGGTTTAAGGTATGCCTTCATCTTCGTGACTCCAGGATGAGCCATATACATCTCTCGATGACCTTCGTTCAAAATTAACTTTCTTAATTCGTCATTTGGTGGTACATAAATTTTTCTATTATATATTGAAAGTTCGTCACTGTCCAAAGAATATCCCTCATATCTAGGTACAAGCATCGTATCTTGTTCAATATTGTATTTTACTTCCCTGTACCAGTCGTCATCAATCTGTAACGCTAAAACATTTTCTCGAAGGTTCGTCTGTAGTGGTATTACTGAGAAAATATGAGGTCTTTGATTCAACACATCTACCACTCTATTAATTATTCCTTTGATAGACATGATCTCAAAATCATATTCACTTAAAAGTTCTGACCAATGCCTTTTCTGCGCATTCAAGTCACTATGATTAAAAATGTGTTCTTATCCACATTGATTAGTTTTCAACTTGAATTTCCATCCAATAAGATAGTGTCTCCAAACTCTCAAGGCATAAACAATTGCTAACAATTCCACGTTGTGTGTACTATAATTTTCCTCATGCTTTCTTGGCTTCCCTGAAATATATGCGATGAATCCACCTTCTTGCATTAATACTCCACCTGATCCTTCCTTGGATGCGTCTGTGCATACCAAGAATTCTTTGTCCATATCCAGAACCTTGAACATCGATGTTGTCGTTAACAATTCCTTAACCTTCTGAAATACTTCCATGCATTTCTATGACCATACAAATTTCTTATTCTTCTTCTGCAAATCCGTGATTGGATTAACTATCTTTGAAAATCCTTCAAAAAAGCATCTATAGTAACCTGATAATCCCATAAAACTATGTACTTCTTGCATGTTCGATGGTGCTGGCCATTCCATTATAGCCTCAAACTTCTTTGGATCCATATCGATACCTTCTCCATAAATGCTATGTCCCAAATAATGGTTCTTTTTCTAGTAAAAAGAACATTTTGACAACTTCCCGTAGATCTGATAATGCATTCTAGCAATTGATTTTGTTCTATGCTTTAGATCTATAATGAATTCTAATTCTCTTTCCAACAGAAAACCTGATAATTATTCAAGAAAAAAATCAACAAACTCTAACACTATAGGAAGGTTTTATAATCCTTCTATGTCCCCCTTTTCATTAAGTGCTAATATGGAACATAACTTACATCCCTTGCACATAATTTTTTGTAGTTGTAGGGAAGAAATAAATCTCAATTACACTCCTTGGTTTCTTCCTACAATTACTCTACTCTGTCCCAAATCATCAATCAAACTTATTCATTTTCTCTTATAGTTAAGTATCGCATCACGTGATTATAACCAATCCATTCCAAACACAATGTCGTAATATCCCAAGAATGTGGCATACATGTTTAAACTTGTGACGAAATCACCCAAGTTAATGTTACAATCATTAACCTTTCCTCCAACCTTTTGCTTGGAACCAGATGCCATTTCCACATATCTAAACTCATCTTGTTCGACTGCCTTCACTGTAATTCTTTTAAGAGCAGGACTAGATAAAAAAATATTAGTAGCTCCTAGATCTATCAAAACACTAAACTGTTGATGATCTATCATACCTGAAGTCTTGAGTAGTGTAGACTGATGCTCGTCCTGGAGATTATTAATTATTGCATGAATCCTATGGGCCTTGCCCAAATCTCCCACTATCATCTGTGCTACTAATCTGACAAATCTTTCCTTCTCAATAGTTCAATCTCTTTGGTAGTGTGTCTCTCCACAATTCCAACATCCATTCTTCGGGCCAGTGCTTCTAGTTCCAGAGGAAGAAGTTGTTGGCCTAGGAGTCTGCAGTCCTGGTATGTTTTGCGGAACATGTCTATATTGTTTTTGTTTCTTATAATGACATTACTATTGTTGTTGTTGTGTTATGTACATAGAACTATAATTAGTATTTGGTCTACATGGCGTAGAAAATACATGTCGTCTAGGTGTATTGCGGTGCCTATAAGTCTTCCTAATAGGTGTCTGCTACTGCAATGCTCAATGCGGTGTCTATCCTACCTTCCTGGAAGGATTCCTACCTTGACCCCCAATGTTCAACTCTTCTTCGGAAATAAAATATGTATGTATTGCATCGTGCAAAGTATGAGGCATCAAAATCCTCATCGTAGCATGAATGTTGAAGTTGAGACCAAACAAAAACTTTTTAACCTTTACTTTCTTCGTGTTCAGATGTGGAGTATATTTGAGTAGCTCCATGTACCTGGCCTCATACTCTGGTATTGTATGACTTCCCTGTCATAAGGCATTGAACTCATTAAGCTAGTGCTTAATGAATTCATCCGATAAGTACCTCTCTCAAAATTATTCCTCGAAAAATTCCCATGACATGTCTTCAACCACCATGTTCAGTTGTGGTAAGAGTTTCTTCCACCAAATAAGCGCACTCGCTTTTAGTTGGAATACTGCCATGCAGACTTTCATGTTGAAGGTATAACAACGCAATGCAAAACACATTTCCCCATTCTCCAACCAAGCTTCGATGGCTAAAACGTTTGTAGAACCCATGAACTCAAGAAAGTTTACCTTCTCGAGTTCTTTATGAGCACTAGCACTCACCACAGGAGGGTTTTGTGATCCCTCGTTGAGAAAAAACTCCATTCCCTCATCGTGGTCTATGCTATTTATCAATGCCAAAAGCATCCTCTAAAAAGACCTCATCATTCCCACGACATCACCCACTGCAACTTTATCTTTCTCATTATTTTGTCCTTCTCCCAGTGGAACAGATCCCTCGGCTGTTGACATACTTGGAGGAGCCATTCTTCTTACTCTCGCAACCTAAAGTCTACTCATTCTGTGTCCTATAACCATGATACTTGTCATGCACAAAATTTAATTTGTACTAGCGATACATATTTAACTATAAAATATAAAACAGTGGAAGGCGTAACAGGTCCGGTGTCGCAGAGTGGAACCCGCTCTAATACCATATGTAACGTTCCCTCTGTATCAACACAAAGGTAAGCTAAAACAATGAAGTAGTATTTTTTTTTGAGATAAACAAAGTCTTGAGATTATCCATTACAACAATTATATAAAGCAAAATCAATTTATCTACAATGATAACAAATAGGTATTCGAGCTATTGTTAATCAACATCACTTTAATTTTTTATGAACCAAGTTATACCGCCTATGCAACTTCATGACAAGGGTTAGAGATACAATAACATGTAACATTTAATATACCTAACATACAAATATTCAATCACATAGAATACAAAGAAATATAAAAAAGTATACTCGTTCCACATCCTACACCTGTAAGGTTAGGACCTTGAAGATGCATAATCAATGCTCATAGTCTAGGATTCATCTAATCGATTTTGACCATTTAAAGTATCAAGACTGGAATTTTTTCTGAAAAGCATGAAGGTATCTATGCCCATAACCAATCCTATATCAATCCAATACTAATTTCAACTATAAGGAACTAAAAGAATATTCCATTTATGCCAGAAACAAACAAATCAATATATTAAAAACTACTTAATGCAATGTTGAGTCTACAAATTTCTAACTAGAACAAAATAAAAATTTCGTGCAACTCCTCGCATCAAACAATATTAAGTTTGTGCAACTTACGCCTTAAGTCTTATATATAAACTAATATGTTGCGTAAGTTTAATTTTCTTCCAAATTTAGCAAAATTTCAACGTGCTTAAGGATGAGATTAAGAAGGGATTTCTTGTCTCTATTAATGAGGAAAATGTGTATA
>JZKD02S1601486.1:88994-99229 GCA_000966675.3 Picea glauca | reverse complement strand
TATATATATATATATATATATATAAATATAACAATACCCACATATATTTACACTAACTATGAATTCTCTAAAGTATACTAAGCTTATATTATCCTTGCTTAATTACGAGATCAATTATTAATATAATAATTGATATAATTTGTTTAATATAATTATGGATATTAGTAATTATTTATTTAAGACTAAATAAATCCTAATTTACTAACCCAAATTAAACCCAATCATTATTATAATACAATAATACTATAACACCTTCCATTAAGTTGACAATATCTATCATCATTTAATTAATAATTAAAGGAATTTTTTTGTAAATTCTTCTCACATATAACATCTTATAAATTCTTTTAATGCATAACATCCTTACATTTTTAATCTTAAGAGTGTGTGGAAACAAAACATAGCATATATTATTATTCATTATGATCATAGATCCATAACAATATAATTTATATAATGAATAATATATATTTCTTAACTCAACACAAGTATGGTAATCTTGGAAAGCTTCGTTTAATGCTTTTCGAGCACAGAAACAAAATTATAAAGAATCACAAGTAATCACTTACCCTCTTGAGATTTGATAGACCAATTCGATTTTAGTAAATGTTAATCATCATCATCATATCATTTCACACTTCACTAAATGAAACATCAAACTAGTTTTCTTTATCTTCATAATTATATATGACTAGAATTATCGTCAGTAATTATGTAATCAACCATTATTGAAAAACCTATTCATCACTCAAGTTACTATTTGTTACATAAAGTCATCCATGTAAGTCATGAAAATTAATATAATATATATGTTTTCATGTGGAACACTTCTTGATTTCATTACACGCATATATATATATATACACACGGTAACATCTTTCAGTTCCATTTATGACCAGGTAACGACTTTCGGTTCCATTTACGACCAGTTATTCTGAGGCAAAAGTATAATAAATATTGTGGTATCAAAATTTGATTTAATAGTTTGTTTTAGCCAAGCTACCGATAATTACGAGATCTAGAGTGGTTTTCGAGCATAGGATATTGTCGTTTACACGACTCGTACTAGAATTACAACTGTTATCTAATGGAGAGAGATCAACAATTCCGCAAATAAATATTACAGGCTACAATCCTTTACCGGAGATGAACCCGAAACATTCTTATGTAAACAAGTCAATAAGGAAGTCGTTGCAAAAAATCACAATAATTATGTACTGCAATATGTTTGACGATGACAATGTTATATCTCTAGACGTAGTGATCCTTCCATCACCATAATCACTACCATATATAATTGTAATCAATCGGTGGATTTAGTTATATCAAATTACGCTAGGGATGATGAATAATTACAATCATTGTTAAATAATTAAAGTTTAGGTGACGATAACTACTACTAGACTTAACTGCAATTGTTTTTTGTAACTTTGTTATCTAATTTGGTATTTAAATTGGAGACGTTAGCAAATGCAAAGGAAATTAATCGATAACCGTAAGGGAGAAGCAAAGAACTATTTAATTAAATACAATCGCTGAAAAGATAATTGAATTAAGGTCATTGAGAAGATGGTTAAGTGAGAGTTAAATGTTAATTTCTCAGAATATCTACAACAAGATCCAAGGAAAAGAGTTCTGCATAATCAATGGTTTCGACTGTCTTGAAGATGAAGTGTGATTATGAAAAGAAATGATAGTTGTTATATCTCATAGCGGTTATACAAAATTTAATGCGTCACTCTACCAGAAGAATGGAAAAACTCACAACCGGTGAAAGGATCAGTACGGGGTTGAGACAAGAGCTTATGTAAATGATCTGATTATTGATTTTTCATGAGAGATGATATTTTATATGAATATTATTATTTAATATGTAAAAGGATCATAATTGAAAGATAGATATTTGTAGAATAAAAATATATATCTTTAGGGAAACCTTAAGAGGGAGAAAACCCTGCAAAATTTTCTCAATATAGAGTAGGTTAACGATTACCAGTAGGTTGTTGTTGATGATGCCAACCAACGCTAGGGGTACTATTTTTACCCCTTATCTCCCCGAGCCACAAAGGGGTCATACATCAAAAACCAAACTCAATAACACATAGCTCCCCGAGCCACAAAGGGGCCATACATCGAAAACCAAACTCAATAGCACAAACTTGCCCTCGCAAGGAGAGGCTTCCACCTCTTGCACAATCTTGAGCCCAACTCTCCATAAGTAAAATTAGTCAAATAAAATTTCAGCAGCATTTCTTTCATCCAACAATAGGGTAAGTTTTCTCCTCCTCATCATTCATTTTATAGGAAAATTTTTATTGACACATGTCCTCTTATGCACAATTAAACAATTTTAAATAATTAAACTAAGTATTATTCACCCAAAACACATGTCACACTCTCCCAAGTTGCACATGTTAAATCCATTTTTATTTTAATTAATAAAACATTTTCCGTCACATTCTTCCAATTTGTTCCTATTTTTGCTCCTAGTTATCTGTCAGTTTCCCAATCCCTCCTTTATTGTGTCCCATAACTAAATTTTAGTTTGAGTTTGATTAGGAGTCTTCTTTTAGTTAGGATTTAGTGGTTGTTTGACTTAGAATATTAACTCTATGTTGACCACTTATTCTCTCATGAATTTATTTTCTTTTAATTAAAAATTTCTTCTTATTATTTTCATGCACACATGTGCACATACCCAAATTTTATTCTTATTCTCCTTTTACTATTTTATTAAGTATAACTTCCCTTATTCCAAATTAATGTTTTATTTGGTGAAACATATTAGACTTAGACTCTTTGTTAGTTTTCTAGTGTATAATTTAATAATTAATTGTACTCTCTTTTCTAACAAAGTCTAAGCATTTTTATTTTATTTTCTATGCCTTCTATATTTGTATTGAATCACAATTTTACTTATGTGACATGCCTTTGAAGATGCACTTCTGTGCTCCAAGGGTGCTAGTCGCCATTGACTAGTTTGGAAGTTTTTTAGACACTTGGATTCAAAAATCCACTGGTAGACCTTGTGAGAGACTAAGGGATTTTTTAAGGAATAAGGATCCCACCTTATTGTGCACCCCTTGGAATTCTTTGTGAGCGACTATCTGAGTCTTCCCTGACGACATCATGGCCCATATCAGAACGAGGTAATCGTTAACCTTTTGTTCAGGTCATAGTGCGAGTGCTAGTAGGTTGTGACAAGGACGTTGCCACACCTCTCCCTCATCTATATGGTTTCTGTGTACGACCCCTTTACTCCATATGTGAGTTGGATTAGAAAGTGTCACCAAGCTTGCATCCACTGACAAAAACAATGTCAATAATTCATATACATGAAATCCATATAGAATTCATCATCAATGATATATGCATATAAATCAAATACTCAAACCAAAATACAATTCCACTACTTGACTCAATCCAAAGTCCAATGAATTATGTTGATGAAATCCACATCCTCAACCTGTCATATTTACTGCACACTCAGGAACCCTCATCATAATACCTATCAATATATACATCTAGAAACAACATATAAATCTCAATGCTCGTCACAATATAACTCATAGTCAAAGCATAATCATATAAATCAAACTAAAAATCATAATGTACCGAGTTTTATACTGTATCACTTGCTCGTAAGTGTCCTCAAAGAATAAGTCAATGTTATAAGGTGATCAATGGAATTGGATGGTACAGCTCTGGTCCTTGCAAGTGAAATTATTCCTCCAAGCTTAGGAATGTTGGGAACCTATAGAGAATGGCTTCATAGAGCCACCAACAACATCTTTGGCTTCCATGACAAACACATAGAGAAGTTCACATACAAAACAAAGGAAGAAAAAAAAATCCAAACACTGGATTCAAAATTCAGTAGATGACTCACCTTTTTCAAAAATAACGGGTGAAACCACAACAAAACAACTTGGGTCACTCTCAAAACATCCTACTAGGGAAACAATAAGGTGGATATAGTCAAGCAATAATGATCCAACACTCTATACAAAATCAGATCAAGAAAGTAAAATACTCATTGTTTTCCTTTATGTTGATGATATGATTTGTACAGGTAATTTGATGTTAGAAGAATTTAAATATTCCATGAAAACATAGTTTGAGATGATCTTGGACTCATGAAATATTTTTGGGGAATTGAAGTTGAAAAATCCGCTCAAGGTATATTTGTATGTCAGCAAAAATATGCTACAAACATTCTGAAAAAGGTTTAGGATGGGCAAATGCAAGCCAAAAACTACTCCTATAACATTAGGAAAAAATTGAGAAAACAAGATGAAGGATCAACAGTTGATTCAACACTATATAAGAGGTTGGTACGTAGTCTCATGTACCTCACTGCAACTAGACTTGATATAATGTTTGCAACAAGTTTTTCTTCTATATTTATGGAATCCTCATAGGTTTCTCACTAGAAAGTTGGAAAAATAATTCTAAGGTATGTTGCAGGGACACTTAACTATGGTTTGTGGTACATATTTTTTGAAGATTATTCACTTGCAGGGTACAAAGACAATGACTTTGCACACAATTTAGATGACATGAAAAGCACATATAGTTATTCTTTTCATTTGGGAACAAATATGATTTCATAGGCATATAAGAAACAATCTATAGTTTCAATATCTTCAACAGAGGTAGAGTATGTTGCTACTACTTCAACATGTTGCCAAGTAGTATGTCTGAGAAGAATTTTAAATCATTTGACACATATGGAAAAGAAACCAACTCCAATTTTCTTTGATAAAAACTCAACCATTACATTATCAAAGAATCATGTATTTAACAAGAAAATAAAGCAAATTGACACTCACTTTCATTTCATCCGAGAGCTTGTCAATATGGAGATAATTTTTTTCAATTTTGTGGATCAAGAGATCAACTAGCAAACAATTTTACAAAACCTTTAGAAAAAAGTGTTTTTGAATTTCAAAGATAGCACTTGGGAATTATAAATGCCATTGAATGTAACATTTGAGATTAAGGAGGAGTGTTGGATAATAATCTCCACCTGTCCATTAGTCTGCCAACAAAACAAGTTAACTTAGCTAGACTCTAGTTAGTCATTAAGTTCAATCGTATTTTTCTGTAGTTCGTCAATTATTCATTGGATTTGTTTTGTATGATGTGTATACTATTTAATATTCAAAAGGGAATTGAGGCCCCATGGTTATTTCTACATCTCTGTTTTTTTTTATCTATCTTTCTAATTTTGTCACTTATGATCATATTAAGCCCCTTTTTCCTAGCGGAGGAGGCCCACAATGAGGCCATGCATGATTCCATCCATGATTTTGAGAACTATGTACAAGACAGAGCTATCACAGAGAAGAGATCCCCAAGATTAATCTCCTTGATGGATTTATTCGAGGGAGCATCATGGAAGCACTCAAGGGAGAATTAGACATGAAGCAGAGAATATAATCATGAGATTTATCATGGAAGTGGTGAATAATGATACAATATTGTATAATACTATGAGGTAGTGTAATAACCCCATCGCTAAGACTACATGTGACGCAAAAAAAAGGAATTTTTTTTTGTTTAAAGGCATTTTGGAAACAACGACAAAAGTTAAACACCGCAACTTGACGATGAACACAATGCACGTAGATCAGTTAACAACAACAATGAATTAGACGCTATCACATCAGGCGATTAGATAGACATGCAATAATAGAGACAGATAGAAATGACTACCCTCTTGACCCAAGCAAGGAAACACATACACGCTAAAGGAAAACATAGACAACCCTGACACAATAGCTTGACGACCAGTAACCATAACACCTCTATGGTGCACGAAACCAAACGCGTTAAGGTGTTAAACACCAAGTGCCAACAACGGTACACAACTAACAAAGCCCACATTGGGAAGCACATACTCCGACCAAGTTATCCTTCGCCTCAATCCATCAAGGTGTGCGAAGATCCCCTCGTCAAAACCATGCTATCACCAGACGATGGGCGTGACAGTAACCATGGTGCAACCTAACATGCCTAGACCAATATCCCAAGAAAATCAAACGCGCTAGGAGACCGAATTAACTGTCAAAAACAAGAAGACTAGACCCAAGCACCCAATCTTTCTGTCACGCCAATTGAAAACATATCATGTGACACCTCATCGAAATCAAGACAACATTAAGGCAACACAACGACATAAATAACATGACACATGATCAACCTAAAGGATCATAATTATTGACGTCGTTCCATACATCAAATAAACTAAAGCAAAAGATAAACAATGACCAACCATCACTATTAATTATCAAGTATTAATGGTGCGATAGAACTTTATAATACAATACATACATTGGTCAAATGACGCAATTTCTGTCTACGATACACTCCAACATCAACAAATAGCTTTAAGAAAAACTATGTCATAAGGATATGCCAAATTAAAAATATTCGCCAATAATTTTATAACACTTAGGTCCCCTAATTCTATGGACATTCCTTCAATACTTGTTACGATGTGAGGGTAGCAAGACAATAAAATCATTTCAATATGATGCCTAAGAATCCAATTACATCAAGAACATTTAATCAACTATTACACCATAAGGTACTCATCGTAATTTCCATTTTCCATCAAGCTATGTTTTAACCTTATAACATTAATAATTCAATGAACATTCTAATAACTTAATGAACGTTCTAATAACATTCTTAACATTAATAACATTCTGATAACATTCTTAACATTAATAGAATTCTTATAACATTCTAATATACTAATACTCAAGACCCTCTTCGTCTGATCACCGTATCATTCTCCTGTGGGGTCTATGATGAGAAACCTTTAAATAAACTAATTTTTAAGAACCATCATAGTCAACGATCGTCATCAATAATTACCCTGGTGATAACATTAAATGGACAGCTAGAAAAAAAACCTAATGTCATTCCTTTACATATCTTGTATCCTCGTTAATCCACGGAGTTGAGGACCGACCCTGGGTACTATTTAATCAATGCACTAATAAGAACTGTACAATAGTCTCCACCATAAATAAGACTTTTCACTCAAAATGGTGGGAGAGGTTATCCATCAAACAAAGATAATGAATCAACCCAGATAAAAGCAGATATGTCAATCGAAATGAAGATATTATGAAGGGCAGAGCTCATTAATCAAAGTTGAGATTAATCAACTCCTTTATAAGGAAGATATTATCAGTCCCACCCAGGGATTTATCATCAAGGAAAATCGTGGAGAATAGTCACGTAGTCACACAATATTAAAATCACTATCGGTATCTCAAATTCAGAGTCACGCGATACAAAAAACATCGTCATCAATATATACAATTCTTGTGAGAATCACTTTGCAATTCACTGTGTGAATGGCCACTTAACAAGACTAACTTGCTTTCGAGAATAGTGTTTTAATACAGTTACTGTCGTAATAAAAACAAAAAAAGATGTTGTGATAAATCGTTGTCTGCATAACATTCAAAATTCATTGAGTTTCATTGTACAAATTTGCTAAGTTGTATAAAAAATCATTGTGTGTTATCCTAAAAGTTCATTGTGTGCTATCATAATAAATTTGCTGTGATATATCCCAAAAAATTTGTTGTGTGCTATCATAGTAAATTTGTTGTGTGCTATCCTAAAAGTTAGCTATCAAATAGTAAATACATTCACGATGATGACAACATAAAATCGCTACAAATCAACCTAACAATATCGTTGAGATATCATTAAAATATTCACGGGGATAGACAAGGAAAAGGGGTTGGGATACAATTAATGGAAATGCCGATATATATTTAAACACACAAACCTTTCCCGTCATACTGAACGTAGGCCTGTGTAAGTGCATTCAAATGACAACTCAAAGTAAATTATCTTTGATAAATCGCTGGCAAGATTGTGTGTGGTTGGGGAAGTCTAAAACGTTGCCTGACAATTGAATGTGTGTGGAGTGAGCTTCGTTTGGCCAATTAAATATGCATGGTAAAATCGCCATCAAAGATAATAAAATGCAGAAAAAAAAATAAATTGTGGTTGAATGTATTGAAATGCAAAGGATACCAGAATCAATGCAAAATATCACTATAATTCTCTACGCTGTTTGCAAAAACTAAAAAACAAGACATTAAAATGCAGACCTTCATTTCCATAAAAACACAGTCAATACATAAATTCACATTCGAATTAGCTATATACATCCACAGTCAACCGATAAGTGACTAAATAAATTCACAGTCATTATGTAAAATGGGTGGCTGTGAATTCAAATGGATATATAATTGTTGGTTAAATGTAAAAGGCTATACCCATTCACAGTCAACAATAGGTAAAGAAAAATGTTTTCATACAATGGGAAGTTGTCAAATAGATGAATTTAATCACAGTCACAATAGTTTAAAATAAACATTGTCATTCAAGTGGTCAAACACGAAGAGTTTTCCACTCAAGAGCTAGGGACTGACATGAAGATCGCAAAGAATAAAATATAAACAATACATAGAGGTAATCAATTGCTAAAAGCCGCAATACAATCAATCAACCAGGAACAATCAATAGGGGAAGGCATCTGGGCAAAAACATCCTTTGCTAATCATCCATGCACAAAAAAGAAGGGCATTAGAATCTATAGGTCGCTATGCACTGAAGTGATGACCATCGATTCGGCTCTTGGCCGACTGCTCAGGCGTGGACTGATGATCTAGGAATGAGGACAAAATATAAATCACATTCTCTCCATAATAATCAATAAAACAAAACAGAACAGTCATAACAATCAGGGATCGGTTGCCAAGCAAATCAATTCAATGCAACGAACGTGAAGCTATAATGACTTTAAGTTCTTGATTAAAAACGTTGAGTAAAACAAATCTTTTCACACAATAGAATTACATTAATGGAAGCACAAGAACAATAATAATTTACCATTCAAATAAAACCATGCGTACTGTAGCCCTAGGTGACTGCTCTGAGTTGATGTCTTGCGTGTGCTTCGTCCATCTCTCACTTGCCGACCAAAGTGACTTCACCGGTACCTCCCAACCAACACTAGGGGTATTCTTCTTCCCCCTAAGCCCCCCGAGCCGCAAAGGGGCCATGCACACTAAACCAAGAACAACTAGAACCTAGCTCACCTCAGAAGGTCGAGCTACCACTCATTACCCAAGATGGGTATCCCAACTCCCATAAGATAAGTTAGTCAAGACAAAAATTCTGCAGCATAATGTTATGCATCAAAAATAGATCCATACTCCTCCTCCTCCATCCTTTTTATAGATTTTCTAAGTGATTTCTTTCCCAAAATCCCATTTAATTTCTTTTTCATTAATTTAATCAGAAAAACCTCTCCCGTACACATGTCACCCATCCCCCTAGTTGCACCAGAAAATAATTTCATTAATTATTTAATTATTTCTTTTTCCCTCACCCACCAAAAGCATTCCTAAAAACGCTCCTTGGTGTCCCAATATTCCCTTACACATTTTAAATGACTTACACCCTTACTAAATTCCTAGTTGAGTTCACAATTAGAAAGTTATTAAAGGCAAGATTCCTTACTAAGTTAGTCATTCATGTTTTTCCTTACGTTTCCCTTTTTATTTATGTTTCCCCTTTTTCCCTTAGTTTCCTATTTCTTTTAAGTTTCCTTTTTTTCCCTTTTTATATAAAACTCAAATTAACAAGTGTATAAAAACCACCTCTTTCTCTTCTTGATTAATAAATTTTAATTAGCATATGTAGAAAAACAATCATTTCCTTTTCTAAAATTTAATCCCCCAAAGTAGTTTGATTTTAATAAATTAATTGAATTTCTTACCCCCTTCTTGTCACATGTTTAATTACGATTATTATTATTTTTTTACCACAAGTATCACTTGGACCTAGATTTTAATTTCCTAGGCTGGGCAACACTTTTATTAGGGAAATTGTTTTTAAATCATACTTATCACGTCATTCATTTTTAAGGCTGACTAGGTTTATTCACTTACCCGTTGATATCACGACATGCCCTTCAGGACACACTAGGTGCTCAAAGGGTGCCACTCACCTAGGGATGATTTTAAGGATGGAAATTTGTTTTAAAATGTAGACACTTTGGCGAATCTTACTAATCCTTCATATGCCAACTATAAATGTTTGGTGATATTTTTGTAAAAATATTCAAATTTATAAGGATTTTATATAGTTTTTATAATTTTTTGACGATTTTTAAGGTAAAATAATTTTATCCT
>JZKD02S1601486.1:30122-60208 GCA_000966675.3 Picea glauca | reverse complement strand
CAACATTCTCCCATACAACATTCTCATGTAAAGAATATAACACATACCCAACATTTTCCCACTTATTGTTTTCTTTGCATACAGGGGTTTATAGGGTTACATAGTCAACAATCCACGGAAGCAATGCCCATGGATCCTATACACCAAGGGAACTTCTCAGTGCTGACAGATTTTGTTAATGAATCTGCAACATTCTTCAAAGTGTCCACCTTCACCAACAATACTTTCTTTTCTTCAATCATGTCTCTCACAAAGTGATATTGAATATCAATATGCTTTGTCTTTGAATGAAGAGTTGGGTTCTTCGGAAAACAAATAGCACTATGACTGTCACAATATATCCTTACAACTTGTTGTACCAACCCAATACCTGAACACAATCTTTGTAACCATACTGCTTCCTTACTTGCATGAGTGGTTTCCATGTATTCAACTTCTGTAGTTGAAAGTGCCACTACAACTTGTCTTTTTCTCATCCAACTTATTTCTCCTCCAAATAGGTTAAACACATACCCACTTGTAGATATCCTACCATCCAGATCTCCATCCCAATCTGCATCCAAAAAGCCATGTATATCCACCACTATGTCTAATCCCGGTCTTCCTTCGTAGCAAAATCCATAGCTAGCAGTGCCACGCAAATACCTGAAAACCCTTTATACTAATGTCCAATGCTCCTTCCCTGGTTTTGACATATACCTGCTAAAAAATCCCACTACATGTGAAATGTTTGGTCTAGTACAGACCATTTCATACATCAAACTACCAACTGCATTCGCACATGGAACACGATACATGTCCTCCTCCTCTTCATGTGTCTTGGGACACTGATCCGTAGATAACTTTACACCAACTGGAATAGGAACCTTGACCGGTTTACATTCCTACATATTAAACCTCCGCAATATTGTCTCAACATATTTTCTCTAATTTCACCAAAGTTTCCTCCTTTTCCGATCTCTTTTAATTTCCATGCCCAAAATGAAATTTGAAGCACCGAGATCCTTCATGTCAAATTTAGAGGACATCTCAGTTTTCACATCCTAGATAATCTCCTTGTTGCTTCCTATCAAGAACATGTCATCCACATACAAGACCAAATAAATCAAATGATCATCAATTAATTTAAAATACACACAGTGATCCTCTTTGCTTCTTGTGAAGCCAAGTCCCAACATATAAGTATCAAATTTTTGATACCACATCCTTGGTGATTGTTTTAAACCATACAGGGAATTTTTTAGCTTGCATACCAGCTCCTTCTTTCCCTTCACAACATAACCTTTTGGTTGCTTCATATAGATTTCTTCTTCCATATACCCATGTAGGAATGTTGTCTTCACACCCATTTTTTCTATTTAAAAATAAAATGCAACAGCAATAGATAACAAAAATATTATAGAGGTTAACTTGGCAACAGGAGAAAAAATCTCACCAAAATCAATTCCCTCAACCTAGGAATAACCCTTTGCTACTAACTGAGCTTTGTATTTCTCCACTTATCCTTTTGCATTCAACTTCTTTTTAAATACCAATTTGCTGTCAATGGGATTTCTTCCAGTCGACAACTCCACTAGATACCAAGCCTCATTCTTATCCAAAGATGCCATTTCTTCGTCCATATCCCTTTTCCAGAGATTTTCATCCTCTGAATCCACTGCCTCCCTGATAGTTCTAGGATCATCATCAGTAATAGGCAAAGAAAAATTTGAATAGAAATAAGATGGAGTATACCTTTCTGGTAGCCTTCGTTCTCGAACCGATCTCCTCAATACTGGAGTATGAGGATCTTCTTCTTCCAATTCTTGTTCTTCTGTAGAGTCTGACTCATCATATTTTAAATCAAACTCTATTTTCTCTGGTTCTTCCTTACTTGGTAGGACTTTCTGTTTAACATCATCCTTATTTTCTCTAAATACCACATCTCATCTATACACTACCTTCTTATTTTCTGGGTTCCAAATATTATAACCTTTGAGACCATCTTTATATCCAATAAAGATAAACTTTTCGACCTTCTTATCTAGCTTACTCATGTTTTCCTTTGGAAGATGAACATATGCATCACAGCCAAATACCTTGAGATGTGTAAGAGAAGGTTCCTTACCAGTCCATACCTCTTCTAGAGTCTTGTCGTCCAATGTTGATGAGGGTGATCTGTTGACCAGGTAACATGCAATACACACTGCCTCTACCCAAAATGCTTTCCCTAACCCGACACCACTGAGCATGCACCTTGCTTTTTCCATCATCATCCTGTTCATCCTTTCTACAACTCCATTTTGTTGAGGTGTGTATGGAGTAGTCTTTTGCCTTGCTATACTGCACTTCTTATATAATTCTTCAAATTCATTCCCACAGAACTCTTCACCATTATCTGTCCTCAACACTTTAATTTTTTTCTCTATTTGATTCTCAACAAGATCTTTAAACTCTTTAAACCTGTCAAAGAATTCGGATTTCTTACTAAGGAAATATATCCAAGTATTCATCGAGAATTCATCTATAAATGAGACATAGTACATAGATTTTCCCAATGATGGGACCGTCACAGGTCCAAAAACATCACTATGAACTCGTTGTAAAACTCCTTCTGCCCTCATTGCACCAGAGGGGAATCTTACCTAATTATGTTTCCCATATAGACAATGTTCATATAAATAAAAATCCAGACAGCAGTTAGACATACCTTCAACCATACCTTTACTGTGTAGTAGTCGAAGACCCTTCTCTCCGATATGCCCCAGTCTTTGATGCCACAGTATAACCTTTTCTCTAGAGACTATAGGAGTTCTTTCTTATTCAACTCCAATATCAGGAACAATGGAACTATTACACACATCACTAATAATTCTTCCTTTCAAATTATACAAATTTCCAAACTAAACTCCCTTTAGAAACACCATTGCTCCTCAAACCATCCTGCATGTTTCCTTTTCAAATATTTTTTTTACCCCTGCACCGTCCATTTTTCTTACATAAATCAGATTTCTAGCCAAACCTAGGATGTGCAGAACACCAGACAGTGTTATAATCCTTCCATCTATGAGCCTCAACTTGACTTTTCCTCGTCCTATGATTTTGTTTGTTGAATCATCACCTAAGAAAACATTACCTCCATCATACCTTTCATATTCGCAGAACCAATCCTTGTGGGGAGTCATATGAAAGGATGCACCAGATTCAACCAACCAAGCCTCATTATATTCATGTGTGATTGAAGAATCGAAGTACACATCCCCTCCTTCTTCCTTGGAGGTCTTTTCTTCTGTAGAAGGAGATTCTTCAGATCCCTTCTTTTCTCAACTTTGGATCTACACTGCTTCTTGTAGTACTGTTATTTTCCAAATATCCAACATACCTTTACAAACTTTCGAGGAGATTTAGATCTACCCATATACTTAGATATCCCACTTGAGAAATTAGATCTATTTCTTTCCTGGGAACGTCCTCTTGCAAATAATGCGTATGTGCTCTGTCCTTCCATATTATTTAGTCTCATCTCCTTCAACAACAAGGATGAGACCACTTCATCAAACTTCAAGGAAGTTGTATCACTACCTATGGCCACAACCAGACTATCCCACGAGTCTGGTAAAGAACACAGTAAACTATTACATTTATCTTCATCTAAAATTTTAATCTCAAAAGATACTAACTGACTTACGACAGTATTGAAGGCGTTCAAATGCTCTACCACTGAGTCTCCATATCTCATCCTCAGGTTATACAAATTCTTTCTCAGGAATATTTTATTCACTAGGGACTTAGACTGATACATATCCCCAACTTATCCCATAAATCCTTGGTTGTAGCTTCCTCTGACACATTCAATAATACTGAATCTGAGAGACACAATCAGATTGTGCCCTTTGCCTTATGGTCCAACTTTTTCTAGTCATCTGTTGAAGTTCTTGTAGGTGCAATACCTGGATCTACCGCGATCCACTGATCTCTGTCCACCAACATATATTCCATCTTGAGCTTCCATAGCTCAAAACTTTTCCCATTAAACTTCTCTATCTCCATCTTTGAATTGCTTGCCATTTTTTTCACCTAAAAAATCAATACCATGGATCTCCCACTGTAACAAGGCTTATCACCGTCCCAAGCCAAACCCTTGACCACAAAGGCATTCCCTTGAAGCTAACAAATCTCTAATACCAAATTTTTACTGCAAACATATATTGAGTAAAAGAAAAGAAAATACACAACGGAAAATACAAACATTACACATAGATTTTTCTCCTGGAAACCCAAACCGGGAAAACCAACATATTCTATATTTTCATTGTGTTACATTGTTTATAATAAAATATACATATAGGATAAAATGACATCCAAAAACCTAACCCAATGACCTGGATTAGTCAACAACCCTAATTCCTTAACTGTAAATAGAAAACCATCGACAAAGAAACCATGTGTCGAAAAACCACCTAAATATGTGACACATTTCCCGAGGTAGAATTTTTTTTCTCAAGGGTGCTTCCCTTGAACCCCTGCATGAGGGGAATTCACCCCCCTGAACCCACCTCAAAGAATATAACACATACTCAACATTCTCCCATACAACATTCTCATGCAAATAATATAACACATACCCAACAAAAGTCATGAAAACTTGAGGAGATGAAGATGTCAGATCTCTAGAGTTTGAAAGAAAGCCCCAAAGAAGGTCTATGGTGATCAGGTACAATAGATCTGTCTGTAGGTTCAAAAGGTATGTCTTATTTCTATTTTTAGTTGTATTTTGTTGTCTACATGAGAAATGGTTATGGGTGTTTGAGGATTTTCCTTAGAGAGGCTATTGACTACATGACACTTATTGTATAAGTCAGATCTACATAAATACAATGTTGGTATAATTAATATCTATCATTGGTATATCTTGTTAGTGTTGAGGTACATCTTGTATTTCTTAGCACATGGTTAAGGGTTTTTGTGGTACATGGTTGAGAGCTTGTATTTGTGAAGTGGTTGATGTATTGAGAGGTTGTATATCAGTAAGGGTTTGATATCTAGTCCATGTGAGGGTTATTATACTTGTTCATTATTATACACACTTGTATGGCACATGACTAGAGAGATATAGATGCACTTGGTTATGGTATATGTATGAGGATGCATGCATAGGGAAAAACTATAGTTTGGAAACAGTGATAGGTTTCAGGTTGATGTGATAGAGGTAGTAAAGGGTCAGAGTTTTTCAGGAAAGAGAAAACCCTAGTTTTCAGAAGGCGTACGCAGGATGCAGTATATACAGGTTGCATACATACACAGACTGCAGTATATATAGGTTGCATACATACACGAGTTGCGAAACAGATAAGTCTTGTACATATTGGTTTTTATTGGCACATAAAGGTTACATGTAGAGGTTGATCATAGGATATTGGTATAGGTTGGCACAGATTGATACAGGTTTACATTGGTATATCTCATAGTGACGGTGTGGCAGTGGTTTCATCATTTTACTTATATTTCAAGGAGACACGATGTGGAAAGGATAGGTGGTTGTAGCCACCTTCCATTTGTAGCCAGAGAACACAAGGGGTTGTAGCCTCCTTCTAGTTGTAGCATAAAAATATTTGGGGTTGGAGCCTCCTTCGAGTTGCAGCTGGAGAACAAAGGAAGTTGGTGCTTCCATTGAATGTAATTCTTAAAGACATATAAGAAAAAACATTACGTGGTTTTCTCCCACATTGGGTTTTCGAGTAAAAATATTGTACTATTTATGTGTATGATTGTTCATTGTTCATGGTTTATTTACTCTGTGCTTATTTTATGATAATGTTATATTGATATTAAAGATAATAACACTTACATACATTGGTTAAAAGGATTAAAAATATCTATTATTGATTCACCCCCTCTCAGTAATCCAACAATTGGTATCAGAGTAGGTTCCTTTAGAAATCAATTTAACCATTGAAAGGTATATCGTGCAGAGAAACAATATGTATAAAAATGGAATACCACATTTTGATGGAAAAAACTATGCATTGTAGAGAAGAAGGATGAAAACATATGTATAAGCACATGGATTTGAGGTTTCACAATCAGTTGTAACCTGTTTCTGTTAGAAGGAAGAACTGAGTCAGATCATGCAACAACGGTATCTGAGAAAGACACTAATTATGTTTGACTGTGGCATCAACGGTTGGGCCATATGAGCGAACAAGGATTAAAGGTATTAACTGATCGCAAGTTACTTCCTAGTCTAAAGTCTTTAAAGTTAGATTTCTGCAAACACTATATTTATGGAAAACATAATAGGTAGAAATTTAAAATCAGAAGACACATCAGTCAGGGAATCCTTGACTATATCCATTCTAATGTTTGGGGACCATCCCCTATTATTTCATATGGAGGATCATCATATTTTGTAACTTTTATAGATGATTTCTCTAGAAAGCTTTGGGTCTATATGTTGAAAGGAAAGGCTGATGTATTTACTGTTTTCAAGCAGTTTAGAGATTTAGTGGAAAAGAGCACTGGTAGGTCCATTAAATGTTTAAGAACTGGCATTGGTGGTGAATATACATCAATGGAATTTGAGAACTATTTCAAGGAGTTTGGGATTGATAGGCATAAAACCACTGCCTATACTCCTTCGCAAAATGGAGTTGTTGAACACATGAACAAGACTCATCTAGAGAGAGCAAGGAGTATGCTTAGTAATGCCAATTTGCAACATGAACTATGGGAAAAATAAATAACTACAGCTTGTTATCTGGTGAATCGATCACCATCAACATTAATAGAATGCAAGATTCCTCAAGAGGTATGGAAAGGTCACCCTTGTAATTATTCTAATCTTAAATTTTTTGGTTGTGAAGCCTATGCTCTAATTCTGAAACATCAGCATTCTAAATTAAATCCAAAAAAAAAAAAAAATATTATCTTTGTTGGATATGGTGATGGTATTAAGGGGTATAGGTTGTGGGATCATACTTCCCACAATACCACCATTAACAAATATGTAATATTTGATGAATCATCTCTCATCAAATCAGATGTAGATGTTCAAATGAAACAGGATGAAGTACCTAAGTATCAACACATTTAGTTTGAAACCAGTTCAAATATAGGTGAAAGTGAACAAGAACAAGTTTCTGAAGAGTTTCCTGCAGAGGAAGACCTTGGGGGTAACAATCAAAAGAATGTGGATGAGCCAGAAACTTCCCTAAGGATATATACGCGGGTCATAAATCCTCCAAGAAGTTATGATGATTTTCTTTCGTCAATTTCTTTGAGTACTAATGATGATGAAACTTCGTGCTATCATGAAGTTGTGAAGGGTTTTAACAGTGATAAATGGAAAGAAGCAATGAAGGATGAAATGAAGGCATTAGAGAGGAATGCCACATGGCACCTGGTAGATCTTCCAAGAGACAAAAAAAATATAGGTTGCAAGTGGGTCTACAAGCTGAAGAAGGGTGTTGATGATAAGGTAGAAAGGTACAAACAAAGGTTGGTTGCGAAAGGATATTCTCATAAAGAAGGTATTGAATTTCATGATATTTTTTCACCAGTTGTTAAGTCTGTTTCAATTCAAATTGTGTTAGCATTAGTTTCATTACTTGATTTGGAGTTGGAGCAGCTACATGTTAAAACTACCTTTTTACATGGAGATTTGGATGAGGAGATTTACATGGAACAACCTAAAGGGTTCATCCAGAATCGTAGCAAGAAATTTGTTTGCAGGCTCAAGAAATCATTGTATGGTCTGAGGTAGTCGCTCAGACAATGGTACAAGAAATTTGACTCTTTCATGGTGAGCCATAATTATACAAGGAGTGAGTATGATCATTGTGTCTAATTTAAGAAATTGAATAATGACATATTCATTATCCTAGTATTGTATGTTGACGATATGATTTTAGCAAGGAAAAGAATAACTGATATCAACAGGTTAAAGGCTCAGGTGGCTAGGACGTTTGATATGAAATATCTAAGAGTAGCAAGGTAGATTTGGGGCATGGAGATATTCAGAGATAGGAGGAATGGTAAGCATTGGTTGTCACAACAGAAGTATGTTGAGAAGATACTTTTGAGGTTTGGTATGAACGATGTGAAACCACTTTCAGTCCCTTTGTCTTCCCATTTTAAGATTTCTTCAAGTTTATGTCCTAGTACAAGAGAAGAAAAGTAATATATGTCTCACATACCATATGCTAATACAGTAGGAAGTCTAATGTATGCGATGGTTGGTACAAGGCCAGACATTTCACATGTAGTTGGGGTTGTCGGCATATATATGGAAAATCCAAGTAAAGAGCATTGGGAAACACTGAAATGGGTGCTTCGGTATCTGAGGGGCACAAGTGATTACTATATTGCCTATAATAGTGGTCGTGAGTTAGTCCATGGATATGTTGATTATGATTTTGCAGGTGATTTGGATAAGAGAAGGTCCACTTCAGGGTATGTATTTACTCTTGCAGATGGAGCTATTAGTTGGATGTCAAAGCTACAAAACATTGTTTCTTTATCCACTATAGAAGTAGAATACATAACTACTTCACATGCTTGCAAAAAGACAGTTTGGTTGAAAGGTTTGTTGGGTGAGTTTGGAAGGATGCAAGACAAAGTAAAGTTACTTTGTGATAGTCAAAAAGTTTTATTCACTTGGCTAAGAATCTAGCCTATCACAGTAAAACGAAACATATACCTATCAAGTACCATTTTGTAAGACAAGTCATCGATGAAGGTGGAGTCTCTCTTGAGAAAGTGCATACAAAAGAGAACTGCGTAGACATGTTCAGAAAACCAGTACTGTTAGAGAAGCTACAATGGTGCTTGGCTTTTATTGGCTTGCAGAAAAGGTGATGAACAAAAGGAAGGAGCAAGGTATTAGGTTAATTTTTGTCAAGGTGGAGATTGTTGGAAACTGGTGACAACGAATTTCTCCAGGATTAGGATTTCAGATCCTATAATCTAGCGTTGATTGTAACCAATAAGACCAAGTTAGAATATGGATGAGATTGCATTTAATAATTTATTTTCTTGTGTAAATGTATATAAATTTATGTAAGCTCGTAGAGGCAGGCAAGGTAGTGTGAGTGAGTTGTTGTAATCTCCATGATCTGAATAATAAGACAATCGATACCTTCGCTTGGTGGACGTAGCCCAATGTTTGGCTAAATGTCTTTTAATTCTGCCTGACTATGCCTGACTTATGATATTTGTGTTTCCGCATTTACAAATATAACAATAACTTTATATCAAAGAAAAAGTTGAAACATAATAATTTGAGACCTCTCTACATACACAATACAACGACACAATACAATGAGGAATAATAACTTTATATCAAATAAGTTGAAACATATTAGTTTAAAACCTCTCTATATAAAATGACTTCTTATAATCAAGAACATAACCTCAATATTAAAAGATATTAAATTATAAATTTAATTAAAACATTAAAAAATCGATATACCAACGAATTAATTTATAAATTTAATTAAAACATTAAAAAATCGATATACCAACTTCTCACTACTAATCGTTTCTCTTTTATACTATTTTATAGAGATGTAAACTCACATTGTATTTTCAATAACTTACATTTAAGAGAACATTAGTTTTTACACTAAAACAAACACAAAAATGTGGACATGATGCATTATATTTCTATTCGAGTAATTTACCTCTACACACAATACATTATTTAAGATTAAAACTAAAATGGTCACATTTTCTTTACATTTAGGAAGGATTTAAAGTATTTTGTTGTATAACAAATGTCATTTATTTGTTAAATAATTGTGGTGAAAGCATGACATTATATAGTTATATATTTTCAATAATTAATGGTTGAGTTAAATTTGATGGGTATTTATTTATTTAATTAATGGTTGAGTTAAATTTGATGGGTATTTATTTATTTATTTTTATTTAATAGTTCTACATGGATAATTCAAGTGGCAAAGAAATCATGATCATTGAGGATACTCTCTATATTATTAAAACAAAAAATAACAAAAACACATACAATATATTGTAGTAAGAATAGCTAGGTGCTCTACAGTCTAATATGGAGGAGATGTATGTTAAATAATGCTACATTAAAGAAAAATTAAAATGAACTCAATTAAAAAAAATAATAATAAAAATAAACTTTATTCTATTAAAAAACAAATACAAACACCATGTAAAACTTAACATAAAATAAAATAATAATAATAATAAATAATCCATATGAATAATAAATCAGAAATTAAAATGAATCTACATTCATAATATTCAAATGAAAAAAAAAAATTAATATTCATAATATTTAAATGAAAAACAAAAATAATATACAAAATACAATTTAAAAATAAAACACCAACTATTTAGTGTAGAAGAATGCTAATATAATTTATACACTGACTCAATAAGAGTACTAGGCAAATTTATACACTCATTGATCTCATTCTCGAGGATAATAAGTTTTTACTCCACTACTGCCCATCACAAATATAAACGAAGCTAAAACATGTATAAGCTCCTCTTTGTATATTTTGCTTCACTACTAAACTAGATGGACATAATATAAACGAAGTTAGAAAGTTGCAGCAACTCGGCATACATCTATTGATAATGGGCATAATTAATCACTTTTTAATCTAAAATTCTAATCTTATGGTTAACAATTGAAGATGCTAGCATATTCTTTGTCGTACTCTTTAATCAATGGATGAAATTTAATGCTCATAACTTCCTTGCATTTCTGAATGCTTCTGTTACCTTATTTACTTTTTCACATTTACTTAATGTGATTAAGAAATTACTTCTCTAACCATTGATTGACACGTTAATCGATTAAGAAAAAATAATTACGCCGAAAGGCGTACACCTATTGACAATGGGCACATTTAATGATCTTTTAATCTTAAATCTTAATCTTATGGCCACGAATTGAAGATGCTGACATATTCTTAGTCGTCCTCCCAAATCAATGAATGAGATTTACTCTTCATAACTTCCTTGCATTTATGAATACATGTGTTAACATGTTTACTTTTTCACATTTACCTAATCATATTAAGAAATTACTGCCACGTGAAGATGATTAACAAAGATTATTATCTATGCGAGATTTTATTGCCAAATTTGGATGATTATCAAGCACTGCCTCAAATGAATTACACGTATAACTCTGGGATTGTAATCATGGCCACGTTTGGCCTGCCTTGTGAACCGTGGCCAAACTTCGCTTGTGTTTCATGTTATAGCCATCTTTAGTTAATGCGGGATGTGCGATTCGTTTCACTATCCATCAGTTACAGTATAGCCGCCGTCATTAACCAATGCGGGATGCGTGATTCGTTTCACCATCCATTAACATTTGCGATTCGTTTCCCTATCCATATCCATACGTTACAGTAGACATTAACTATCCAACTAGAGTCTCAGTTGCCCGCCTTCTCTTCAAGTGAAGAACGAGCAAGGTTGTTGCCTTCTCTTCAGGTGAAGAACGAGCAAGGTTGTGTCATGGCTTGTAAGAGTGCCTTCTTTTCCTTCAGTACACCTCAGTATTGCTGCACGGGTTCCTATGGCAATCCCTAGACGTGCAAGCCTACTTCTTTCTCTCGTCTCTTTAAGAATTTCTGTCCCAGAACTTATAGTTATGCCTATGACGATCAAAGCAGTTTGGTTACATGCTCTGGGGCTGATTATCTCATCACCTTCTACCCTCATTGACAACAACGCTACAAACACTTTCCACTTTTGAGCATTTAAGAGAAGTTATTTGGGCATGTAGGATCGTAGCTGCCTATTGAAATGTAGTTCTAATCTGTGATCACTATATCGTTGCCAGCAATATCTATATGTTTTTCGTCTTTTCAATTTAATCAAGTAGAAGAAAAATCATGCATTGTTGTTCGATAGAGTAAAACATCGTCTGTTGTAGGCGTAAGGGTCTGCAGCAATATGTAGAATGCAATGTTATTCAAACGCAAAAAGAATCATGTGTTGTTGTTCTATATTCATCATAATTGTAATAGAAGTTGGTTCTTTGGTTATTTATAGTCTCTTGTGGACGCAGGCAGGAGTAGAAAGGGGCCTTTATATGTGCAAAAGTATCTTCTTTCTTAAAAGTTTTTATGCGTTTCAGATTTTTCAGAATGAATTGAATCTTCGTTGGTACCTTTGAGATTAGCTTTTGACAAAAACGAAAGAAGTAAAGTCATATCATATAATATCAGATTAGAATGTTCAATCTCCCAAAACTCTGTTTAATAATAGAAAAGCAGAAAAAACGACAGTATGGAGGTTTCTGTCATCATACAGTTATTCCAGCTTACTGAAATTATAATTTCTCAATGAATGAATCAACAGTTCCATGCTATTGAAATTAGAATCTCGCGCTCAGTGAATCGGCAGTCAATGCAGAGATTGATTGTTTGACATTTTGCTCGGTTGGCGAGAGAAATAGTACACAAGGTTTTTTAGACATTAACAATTAAAGTTTGTAAATGGAATAAGCCTTTCAGCGTTCATCAGCCACAATTATGTGGCTGTGCTAGTATATATAAAACTCTATATTGCCACGTTCCTTGACATTAAGCGTTTGTAGATGGACGCAGTGGTAACTGGACGCAGTGGTTAAGCTGGGCGTCGTTGCGTTTACGACCACATACAGCCCTGGATCGATTACAACCATCTTCAAAGCCGCTCAACGATGGTAACGTTGGTCGGCTTGCCGAGACCGCAGAAGCCCCTCATGTCTCTGAAAATCGATATACAAATCGTTCTGTTCGGTGGCTTTTCAGCGGGTACAGGGGGGCAATTTCTTCGAAGACCATTACGTTCTTGCGTGGAGCTTCACGACGGAAGGCACGGCACCCCCACTTTATATCTCGAGTCTCCCGTCGTTTGCCAACAAGTATAAACTCAGGCGTTCCAAGCGTCGGAGAGGGCGATTTATAGCCTGCTACAGCAGTCGGTCTGGTTGTCTAAGTGTCTTCTTGCTGGCGGTTGCTGCCGTGTTTATCAAAAAGAAGGAAATACAGAGAAAAGATAGAAGGATGGGAGCAGAAATTCTGGCCCCATAGATTCACTTACAAGGAGCTCAGCGTAGCCACGAGTGGATTCAGGGACAAAAATGTTTTGGGCAAGGGGGCTTCAGCAAAAAAATATATTACATGGAAACCCTAATTATGGTTTGTAAATGAAATTAGCCTTTCGGCGTTCATCAGCCACAAAAATATATTACATGGAAATTCTAATTACGGTTTGTAAATGAAATTAGCCTTTCGGCGTTCATCAGCCACAATCTAGTTCATTCCCGTGTTGAAATTAGTCCAACCACGCCAATTCAATTTCATTTTCATTAATCACGCCGTTCATTAATATATTTAGAAATCGTCTTGTGTGGATATGGATCGACCTAGAAGTGGGTTTTATTAGCCTATTGTATCGTTAGTAGAGGCTTTTTCCGCGTTATGTACAAGCATATTTTAGGAAATCACTTTAATATTAATGTATTTAGATTGGTTGAGTGAAATAATATCATATGATCAATATGTGTTCTGAGTTGGACGGAGACTAATAAATAAATAGGTGTTTGGTTCTAAATTGTGCAGTATTAGGTTTCATGTTGTTAGAATCTTATCTCTTAAGCCAATCTCGATTATAAATCACTTGCGCAAACGATACTTCAAAATATTGAAATTCGAATTGAAGAAAAAATCTCAATCCTTATCGGACTGAGTGATATTTATTTTTGAAAAAAGTGTAAGGTCTCTCTGTTATTTATTATACATCGAACAGACGGATCGAATAAAAAATCACCGCGACAACAACTAAAAAAAATGGATCAGAGGGCTTGGAGATCACAAAAGCTGGCGAGGGAGAAGGAGGGTTCGAAGTAATTTCCCCTTAAAATGTGTTGGGTGAGGAGTCTGTTGGCCTCGTCAGACCAGTGGACTCCATCCCAACTGATGTAAGAGGCTGGATCCGAGCAGGACACGGCCTTCACAGTGCGTCCATTGATGGTTCCACTGGTTCCACACTGTATGGAGTACTTGTAGTTGTACTTGCCTCCAATTCCGCAGCATGCTTCAGTGGTGGCCTTGAACGCTGCATTTTTGGATATAGAGTATATTGCATCATTCATTCATCTACTACTTTCAATATACACACAAATACCTGGTGCAGAATGAGATAAGGATATAGTAGAATACCATATTTGGAGGGGTTGGCGAAGAAATCGTAGATGATGTTAGCGTCTATGAGTTGTTTGCGGAGGGAGGAGAGCTGAGCTCTGAGGAGTGTGTTGTAATGGAGAACTGCGTCGTTGTAGGAGATGGAGCAGCCATGTTTATCGAAGTCGTTGGAGGAATGTGAGAAATAAGTGAGCCAGAAGGGTCCGCACCCTTGGGGTGCCACGTCCCTCACAAGAATAGTCCTGGCCCCCTCATTGTACACAGCCTGCACAGCTCCTGCGATAGATCTTGCAATCTTTGGAAGAATGGTCTCCTTCACCTGGGTGGTGGTGAGGTTGAGAGTCATGTATGCGTAGCTGAAGTCGTTTCCCCCAATCTCTATCGTGTATATCCCGCTCTTGAACGCTTCAGCGCTTGGAAGATAGTTTAGAGGACCTGCCCAGTTCTCCATTCAATTCAATTCAGAACCCGATATTACTATTTAGACGTATAATTATAAGTACAGTATGATTAAACCTACCATGCGCCTTGATGCTGGCAAGAACCTGTTGCTTGAAAACCTTGAACTCATTGATCTGAACAGTCAGAGAGATGAGAGCAACGAAAGAATCGGTGTCACGAGCAGTGGCACCTGCCGCAGCAAAGTTGGCTCCATGCCCGAAATTTGAAGCCACGGACTGCAAATATGGACTGAGAAACGGTAGTCCCAGTGCCTTGGCTGTAACATTGATCATATTCAACAATTAAATATATTTAGGGTTGCAGCAAACAAAGATGTGCAGCAGCACCAATTACTTAGTAACTGGTATTAATTAACGTACCGAAGAAATCTAGGGACAGTCTTCCGTCGCTGTATCTGCCTGTGGGTTTCCCGAAGAAGGTTTGTCCATAGGGAGGATTCTCTGCAAGCTCGTTGTAGGGGAACGCAAAGTGAATGGCTCCCGTATCAGATGTGGAATCCCCTAAATTAAATATGGCCGGGTAATTACAGCGAGCATGAGACAACATTGGAAGAATAGCCATCGCTCCAAGTATGCCCACTAAATAATATTTCCTCATGCGCTGCACCTCCATCACAGTGTCGACGATAATCTGTCAGACAATGATTACTTGTAACAATACACAGACAACGAGAAGGGGCGGGGATGAATGCAGTTGCCAGAGAAACTCTTCTGCAATGAACAGCGCCATGTGTGAGCACTATAAATATAACAAATCATCGCCGACATTCGGATATGAGTTCATCGGTGACGTTTGCGGGTAATGAACGCGGCGGCATCTTCCAGTGCAGCCCCCTCATCATCATGTGGTGTCGTCTACACAGGAGGGTTTAAAAATCCCAGAAAATTTTGAAGTGTTTGGGTTTCAACATTTAGGCTAGTTGGAATTGAGAAGCGTGATAATGGCTGTTTTATAAACAAAGCAAAACCAGCCATTTATGAGATTCGTTGGGACGTTTTGGTAATATAAACGGGTGCAGATCCGTGGAATGCATGTGCGGATGAATGAGAACGTGGAGGTAAGTTGATACGTCGAGATCGGGTCGAGTCGTAGTTAGAATTTACCACCCATATAGTCGTGGTAGGAAGCGTTCTTGCCCGACGGCGTCTGAAACGCCGCACATATATTGTTTTGGGGTTTGTATTGTATCGCCCATGGGTTATTATGAATATTGACTGCGTTGTTTATCACTTGTGATGATGAAGATACGAAGATACGGCCGCACCCATGGTTATGGTTTTTGTGAAGATTAATCTCTCTTGGAGTCATTGTTAACAAATTAAAGCTTGTGATTGCCTTTTATATACTAATTATATACTAAGTAGGAGATGTGGTTCCTTAATTTCTTGGTTAGGTAATGGTCAACAAAATGTATGCTTTAAAAAACAACCCTTTCTTAAACGGTCATTAAAAGAGATATTAATCTTTCAAAGTGGAGAGTAATTTTACCCTCCTAAATATAATTAATCATATCATGGTCTTAATTATAAAGTTATTATGATTTCTCCTTGGCAAAAGAGTTATTAGGGTTTCTCCGCCTTCCAAAACCATTARACATCAAKGGAGTGTCTYYGCCTTTCATGAATTAGGGCTTTCTATTTGGAAASTGTGTTTTATCTATTTTAAAAGTTTTATTTCTTTCCAAATTATTATTTTATTTAATTATTTAAAAATTTAATTAAAATCATTTTATAATTATACAATATTGATAAATTTAATATTATGAATTAATATATAATTTATTTTATTTCATTGTGGGTGCCTTTCTTTCATTCCTAAACTTGTTATTTCCGTTGTCATTGCTCTTTCCTCGTCTTCTAATTGCCATATCTACTCTTGTTATTTTTGTTATTGTTATCAAACGGGGTTGGTTAATTCAAACCTCATCTTGTGATTCACACCTTTGTTGTACTTGTGGAAGGTGCTTGGTTAATGCAGTGATGTTCTAATTCAGCTCGTAGGTGGGTGGAGTGTTCAAGTCATTACTTATGCAAGGCTCCTTACAAAAACTTGGTTGGTAGGTGGGTGGAGTGTTCAAGTCATTACTTATGCAAGGCTTCTCACATAAACATGGGGTTTAAGTATAAGAATTTTGGTAGTTAACAATGTTTAAAGATATGGGTTAAAGGGTTTTATGAGTGTTTGAAGGCGCTAGTGGAATTATTACTTGCAACATCATTTTCCAAGAATGATGTATTAAACGAAATCTTTGTTGGTCATTGCAAGAAGATAAAGAAAGAATGAAACTTAAGTGAGTTATTAGAGAATATAACAAAGAACATCACTTTCAATTCTTATTGAAAAAAAGAATAGAGCTAGACATTTTTTTTTTTTATTTCATATTGCTAATCATTTCATGTTGTTATTATTGATATTATGGTAGTAGTGGGAGGTATTAAGCCTCCATGTGTAACCCTGACAAGAATAGAATGTGGGAGGTATTAAACCTCCATGTGTAACCCTGGAAAGAATAGAATATTCTGGGAAGCAAGAAGAAACCCTAAAGCATTGAACATAACCCTAGAAGACAAGTGAGCTAAAGAAAATAATTAATATTGAGTTTATAGCCTCCAGAAAGAGAAGTCGGCCCATAAACCTAAGGAAGAGAAGTATAAATACAGGATGTCGGAGCTCATTTGGACACACACAGATCGCAACTGCAGAAATTTAGTGCGCACTGCAGAAATTTAGTAAATGCGCAAGTCTGGAGAGTAGTTGCAGTTGCAGCGACTACAACTAGTATTTTTCGGTTTTAGGCTTGGAATTTCTCTTGGTTATGGTTTGGAATTTATTCTTGGTACCCTAGCTCTGGAGAGTGGTACACTACCTTGATTGGCTTTTGGACCTAGGGTTTGCTTCTAGAATTATTCTCTCTGTCAAGGTTAAGGTACTCGGGGGTGGCTTCGGCCTATGGTTGGGTGACAATATTGCTATATTTTCTATGGTTAAACGAGCACACCTATTATTTTCTAACAGGTTATGGGCCCACACTATCTCGAACAGTCTAACCGCTGGAAGATAGACTGGGAGGATTTGCTTAGTTACAATTACAGTTGCAGTCAAAGTTTTTGTTGCAGCAATGAAACCCTAACCCTCTTGTTAAGGCACCTTAAGTGAAGATATTGGCCTAATTCTTGGATATCCTAGTGTGCCCTAGGTTAGCACACCTCCTGGTACTCTCAGCAAGCTAAGATGTCAAGTTTGAGTTTTTGGTCAAAGTCAAAGGTTGACCAAGTCAAAGCAGTCATTGCTTACTCTATGATTTCAGAAAACAAGTTAGAAGGGGCTTCTAACTTCAAAGCATGGAAGACAAGTATTGACCTCATCCTTTCCAAGAATAAAGTGTTGGATATAGTGAAAGGAAATATCGTGGAACCACAGTTTGAAGAAGGAAAAGAGAAGGAACCTTAGAACGTCGTAGTTATGGAGAAGTTCAAGGACAATGACATCAATGCCATGAGTATCATAGTGGACTCTGTAAAATATCACTTGATACCCTACATCTCTCATCTTGACGCATCTAAGAAGATGTATGATGCCCTAACTAATCTCTTCTCAATCAAAAACATTGGACAAGTAATGAGTCCGAAGAATGAACTCCATGACATGAAAATGAATGATGATGAAAGCATAACATCATACTTTGTGAGAATCTTTCTCTTAAGAGATCAACTACAAGCTATTGAAGAAAGCATTTCAAGGAACTTGTAAATAGAGTACTCAACAGCCTTCCCAAGACATGGCATGCATTTGCTGCAAGCATGAACACAAGCAAGGATTATCTCAAATTTGAAGAACTTTGGACTTGTTGTGTACAAGAAGAATCAAGGATTAGCACAAAAGACAAATCCCAAAATAAATATGATGATCAAGCCTTCACAACAAAATTCAAAAATTTCAGGAATAAGAGGAAGTTTGTCTTAAGGAAGGAAATAGACGAAGCATAAGTTGTCGAAGAAAGGGAACCCTCAAAGAAGGCCAAGCGGGATAAAACAAACTTCTTCTTGTAAATCAGGGTAACAACATTCTTCAAAGTTCTTGTACATACCATGTTTACATAGTTTTTGTACATATCTTGCATATCTCTTTCTTAGAAGATAAGATGTTCAAGTTAAACAATAGCTATGGAAGAATAACAAGATAAGGATTGTTATCACGATGACTACAAGTCAAGCAATACACATGAAAAGATGAAGTACGTTGACAACCCTTGGTAACAATTCCTGTGGAAGCTATTATATAAGTAATAACTACCATATAAGCCAAAATCAGAATCAAACTTGAAGAGACCCAGAAGAAGTCAAAACAAAAAGAAGTCAGCAATCAAAAGGAAATTAGAAAAATACTTGTGACACTTTGCAAAAGGAAATAAAGATTCAAACAAAAGTGTGGACTCTCTTAGATGGAGGGAGTTGATTACAGAATTCAAAAAGAAGAGCATGCATTCATGCATGAAGCAAGCATTAGGAGGGAGATAATCCTAAATGATATGATCAATTGAGGATTATGAAGTATATGTCCATGTTCTAATTGAAAGTAGCATCCATGATAAGAAACACATGTTTAGTTTGACTCTAGAAGAAGTCTTCTCTAAAAAGAAGCCTTAAGTATCTTTGGTTGTCCATCTACATCCTATGATGAAAGCAAGAAGTTGGAATCTTCAGGGCATGGAATATATAGAAGACTTCATGGACCCAAAATCTAAAGAGGAACATGAGGAAGAACGTGAAGATTCCAAGAAAGCAAGAAAATCCAGAAAAACCAGTTATTATATCGAGAATCATAAGACTACGAGCTTGGTTTGAACCCACTAGAAGAAATCAAACATAAGAAATGGAGGTTGTGATGAAGAATGGTTTATCAAAGACTTATGAATGGAAGCATTGTGATATTCAGAACTAGAGTTTCTCCCAGATGGAGGGAGAAGACTATGATGATAGCTTGTTCTAGTAACCAAACATACCTATACCTGAGCCATTATATCTTTTGCAATATCCATGGGTTGGAGTTTACATCAGATGAATGTAAGGATTGTTCTTCTCAATAGAGTAATTGAACAAGAAGCGTATGTAGAGAAACCTCAAGGTTTTGAGGAATACTGGAAAGAGACCCTTGTATGCAGATGGAATAAGACCTTGTATGGATTCAAACAACTTGGTGGAGAGCCTCTCATGCATAGTAGAAGCATGGTGAAAATGTTCTATGACAGAGATAATGTATCAGAATGGTTACTCAAAAGTATGGAATGATGGATTGATAATCCATGACAAACTCTCATGATGACAGAAGAAGTGTTACTTGGATATGTTTCAGTTTAAGATTTTCCATGATGTCATGAGCTAGAAGAAAAAAGAAATGTTGAGTTCGACCATGATATATTGTAATCATCATAGCTATATGAAGTCTTTAGAGAAAACCATTGTTCCATGACAGACTGAAGTACATTGAGATCAATCATTATATTCTCTATGATGAAGTCCAGAAAAGAGAAGTGGTTATCCAATATATCTCCACAGATGAGAAGATAACATATATTTTGGTAAAGCCTCTGTCCAAGATGAAAAGTTTGCATACTGAAGAAACAAGTCGGGGCTCGTAGAGAGAAATTCCTTATTGAAAAAGGAAGAGATTACTCCCAGGTTGGGAGGGAGCACTGATATGTTATTGATTCATGAACAATAATTTTTTAGTTTGAAAATTGGTCCAGGATGAGCAGTTTCTTTCCAGTTCAAAAAGTTGTTTGAGAATTCTGACGGACAAGAATTTTTCAGTTCAGAAAATGGTCCAGATTGGACAGTCATTTTCGTAATAAAAATGGTCTGATAGTTTGTTGATGTACCATAGACAACGATTCCCCTTATGGACAGTGTGGGGGAATGGTCTAGGAAAGTCATTCTTCTTCGCTGTCACTCTGAGTAGTGTTCAAGTAGAACGGTCTGCCTCATCAGGAAGTCATTCTTTCGAATTTCACAGTTGTGAGAAGTTTCGAAGAATGGTCCATTTTGGAGGTTGGTGTAGGACAATCATTTCCATTAGGAAATGGTCCGGACAGTCATTCCCTAGGGTAGACTCATTCTATCCAGGTTGCAATATAATTAGTGCCGGAGGAATGGCCCAGTTAGGTGAATAGTCCATGTTCAACAATCAGGGACAGGTATTCCCTAGGGCAGACTCATTCTCTCAAGGTTGCACAATGATTTGTGCCTGAGGAATGCCCAGTTAGGTGAATGGTCTTGGCTTAGAAACCAGGGACAATTATTCTTCTATGCTTGAGAAGAATAGTACAGATATCCCATGGATGATGTTTTGCCTTCCGAGGGAAGATGCACTTCCATATCTCACAAATGTGAGTGGAAGAATGCCCCAGATAACACAGTTTATATCATGATATTGTTTTATGCAAGTTGATATCAGATGATATGATTGTTATGGAAACTGTATATATTTGGATGGTATATGTATGCTACTGTGGTGGATGTGTTCCACTGGTTGTGACTATGTGTCACTGATTAAGTAGTCGTGTGCTACTTGGTGTTGTTGTGGACCATTGGATAGTAGTTGTGTACTACTATGGATATACACAATTGTGTTCTATTGAATGGAATTGTTCTGATTTCCATGAAGACTATCAATAGTGTTGGAAATGATTATTAGGAAGAGGGATAGTCAGTGTGCTGGTGGACTGACATTCTCTAGGTGGAAAATGGTCCAGGACATTTATTCTTCTAGGACGCATGTCGGAATTAGAAGAATAATCCTTGTATCCCATGGCGTGGCTTCCAACATGTATTGGATTAGTTATTCTGCTAGGACATATGTCCGGATTAGAAGAATGGTTCTTGTATCACTCTGTGGAGTGAGTGACTTATCCAACATCATGCTTGATTACTCAGATGGAGTATGGATTTGAGAGATGATAAAGTTGATGCTATCGGATGATACAGATAGTGATGATGGTTCTCATGATTTGATCATGAGATAGCCTATGTGGATATGATGATGCTACCAGTTGAATGGTTTGTTTGTGCTCAAGACCATTACCTTTAAATACCTCCCTAGCTAGGAGGGAGTGTTTATATTATGGTAGAAGCGGGAGGTATTAAACCTCCACATGTAACACTGACAAAAATAGAATATTCCAGGAAGAAAGAAGAAACCCTAAAGCATTGATCATAACCCTAGAAGTCAAGTCGGCTAAAGAAAATAATTAATATTGAGTTTTTAGCCTCCAGAAAAAGAAGTCGACCCAGACAACTAAGGAAGAGCAATATAAATACAAGATTCTATAGCTCATTTGGACACACACAGCTCGCAACTACATAAATTTAGTGCGCACTGCAAAAATTTAGTAAATGCGCAAGTCTGGAGAGTAGTTGCAGCTGCAACTACTACAACTAGTATTTTCGGTTTTAGGCTTGGACTTTCTACTTGGTACACTAGCTCTGGAGAGTGGTGTGCTACCTTGATTGGATTTTGGACCTAGGTTTTTCTTTCGAAATTATTCTCTCTATCAAGGTTAAGGTGCTCGGGGGTGGCTTTGGCCAATGGTTGGGTGACAATATTGCTATATTGTCTATGGTTAAACGAGCACACCTATTATTTTCTAACAGTTATTTGTGTTCTTTTTGTTGGTTCAAGGTGTTTTAATTCATAGTTTGCAATCTTAAACATATTTGTTATAGATTTTTAGTTTTGTTGTGTATGGATGCATTTTATGGAAGTTGGATGATCTTTATTTTGAATTTCGAGTTGGGAATTTTGTTGTCAAAATGATATGGAAAGTGGATGCATCCTCAACCATCACAACTCTCCATGAAGGGACACCACCCCCTTTTGACAATGCATTCCTTAAGAAATAAAATAAAGTTTGTTAGAGTAGTTGTATCTTTCATCTCTCGAGCTACATGCGTTGAATTCTTTAGCATTTATTTCAACCCTCGTGCATATGCATTATCTATCATTTTCTTCCAACTTTTGAGAAATGTATTTGGTTTATTAATTCTTTCTACTAGGAAGGTAGTTAGCTTGTGGATCCTTTGTAAAACTATAAAGAGGAATCTTTCTAGATGAATAAAGTATGCAACTTGTTATGATCTCTTCTATTTTCTAGGTTTCGATTATTATATCTAGGTTTCTTTTTATATAAAATACATTTCTTCTCTCTTTATCTATTTGTTCATTTCTCATGTACCTGTGTTCCTTACCATTTGGTATGAGTAGTTGGTCTATGCCTATTCCTTTCATTTAGTGTTGGGTTTTCTTTTGGAGGCCACCCTCCTACCCAACATGTTGCCTTTATCTCTTCTTAGGATTTGGGTTCCTTTGAGGTTATCTGTCCACCCCAATACCTCTTCCATTTACCTATTTCTTTAGCCACTGGCTCCACCCAAAAAAATTAGCTTCAAATACTTCATAGCTCTAGTTCACTCGGCTCATCACCCACTTATATCTACACAACATTTTGGGATTTTAGAGACTTCCCTCCCACCTCACATATCTCTCTTGTGTTCAACCTCCTTCCGTCTCTCCTCAACACTTTTGGAATCACTTTATATTGGTATCTCCATCTCTCTTTGGCATTTACATTGGCCAACTCTTCAACCTAGTTTTTCTTTGGGTCCATATTCATATATCCACCTTAGAAAAATATTATCCCAACATCTCTCTCTCCTAATGGATCCCCACAACAATCACTCTTTATATGAAGGAGACTCCATCGTCTCCAACATTGTTTAAGAATTGGCCAGTTCCCTTACTAAAACGTTGCACTGTCAACCTAGAATTTCCTCTTTTCCTTCTAACTAGATATCAAAATTTCATTGCCCAAATATGGTGGATAATTGCATGACAAGTTTTTGAATTCTTGGATCTGCAACATAATGACCTATTTTTAAACTTTCCTAGACATGACTAAATATCAATGCTTACTACTAGTAGTAAACCACTTAGAAACACTTTCTCTAAGCATAGTGGTAGTCTCACATTTCTTTTTTAGAGCTCTACATCAAACTCCATGAGGAATAATCCACTAGTATTATGAAGAGATACTTGTGCTTAAATTTAATTCTAGTTTGCTATGTTTTTTTCTCAATGAAGTAGGGTTGTTTGACAACGCTACCTTAGAACAATATTTTAACCATGATATCGTTGTATAATTCAAATTAGAGAAACTCCATCACTTCATTCCCTTTATTAACCCTAACTCTTTCCCTAACCATAGCACTCATTACCTACCTCCCACAAGTCTTCATGCCTCTTACATACCCTGTTTAGAACATCCTTCTAATATCCCCAGTAATAAAACTACCTCTTATGATACTCCACAATAGTGTGACTATCATAAAACTCAGAACCGCGATGTTGCAGATTAAATATTCTTAAAACATGAATCCATGTCCAAATCATTGTACATTGATGAGAAAGACCTTGAATATTATGAGGTGCTTCCATCCCTTGATCCTTCTCGTGAACTCGAGATCATCCCTCTTCCCAACCCTACTACAAAAAATCCATCCTTACTCTTAATGATCAAAGAACATTTTACATTGTCTTCAAACCTCCTTTTTAATCACAATTGTCAAATCAAAGATCAACTTGCCATTATAATCCTTGACAATGCAAGACAAGAGAACCTCACTTTCCCATAATTTTGTCAAAACTCTCCCACTACCCCACACCTTTATCTTTATAATAGGATTGGATACAACAAGATGACCCTCGTCTTCTCATTAATGAATGTTGTGAAGTCACCTTTTCCATAGGAGCATTTCAAGACATGGTTGAACCAACGTCTAGACTCCCCTTGACTATTCTAATTTACTCTTGGGAATCCCATATCAACATTACTAAAATACCTTATACAACACCCACTGCAACACTTATCAACTCTTTAATGATGGAAAACCTATGAACTCACCTTTTTTTCAATACATCTACCCCATCCTACTGCAACCCTGTAAGTCATCTTGCATAAATTCTTTTCTCTCTCAGTTTTACCTTGCATCCACATAACACATCCAAAAACTCTATCCCACTTCTAGAACCCCTAGTCAATACATACTCATCTTCATCCTTCCACCCCAATGCATTTTCATGACTCTTGGATTACCCCCATGCCTAGGCTCTCACCCCCCCTTCTCTCTCTCTCTCTCTCTCCCCCTACCTTAATCCCTCCTTCCCCTATTGGTCTCACCCACTACAATAATGAGATCTAAAACATCTATACCATATTATGCATCATACTATGCTCTAGTACTAGATAGTGGGATTCACCATCACTAACACCTCATCATGTCTCTCTTACAAAAAACAAAATATTTACTCATTGTTTCTCATCACCTATAGGTTTTATCTCATTACAATCTACCTCTTATAGGCCTTCATAACTCTAGTAATATTGGAAGTAATACAAATCCTTTTTCTACATCAACTACAACACCTCTACATCGGCATTCTTTTGATACATCCACTAGGTCACATCTTGTGTACATCCATACCACCCCTCTGATTGTATCTATAGTTCTTTCGAAATCCATTCTACACCCTTTAGCAAAGCACAATCCTAGACATACATTTTCTCTTCATCTTTATACTCCACCAGTCTTTATTTACATCACCAATAGTTCGCCATTTTTATATGCAATACTTTCCATATCAATTATGATCTATTACTTTTGAAGTTCACTTGCTCTTTACAACTTGGGAGAAACACCTTAATTTTATTTAGCAACATGCACCTTCTATAGAAATGCATGGTCTATTTTTATTCCACTAGTGTTAGTATGCACCATGACTAATGCTCCATTGAACCCTCACATGCACCCTAGACCCATTCCACATCATCGAGGACAAACTACACACTACGTAATGCATATACTTTCTCATGAGGGAATCCATGAACTTGATACCATGATATTCTTCAATATGCTCTTATATGGAAGGCATGGTGCATTATTTATTATCATTTTAATCTAGTTTTTCTCACTCATACTTGTCCGAAGGAGTATAATAATTTCTTGAACTCATTACATGGTAAACATTCTCTTTGATATTGATTTCGATTCAACTTTCCCTTCTATGTTTTGGGAAACATGCCTCGGGCCTTCTACATTTACTCTTGCTTCCACACAAGGGGAAGTAAGTCTCAATACTACAATTTTTCACTCTCCCCTTGATAGGAATGGAGATCATCCGAAACTTTTTTTTTTGTCCACTTATCTCATTTTCCACTTCATTTCTACTATGCAACCTATTACGATCTTTTCTAATTTATGGGTTTTTATTGTTATATCATGGTTTCCTTTTATATTAGATACAACACTCCTCTCTTTATCACCTTTTTCAATTCTTAGTCACCTTTGTGGTGGATGATAGTGATTTTGATTTCATCTTTTAAGAAAACGTTATTTTTGTAATCATCTCCTAGAAGCAGTGCTTTCCACAAAGCTTAGTGGTTTCTTACAATTGTGTTTTATTTATTTATTGTACTGATGGTTATTAGGGTTTCCACTAATGGTTATCGAGGTTTTCATTAATGAATACTAGGGTTTCCATTAATGGTTTGTGGATTTTTATGTTGTTTCTAGGTCTACTCTCACTAATGGTGGTGTGAAGAAGCCACGTAGATATCATATGGGGAGTTTTAATTTTTATTTTTATATAGTTTTTTTCATTTCATGTAGGGCTTAATATATTTGAAAGTTATTTTTGAATTATTAATTTCTTTGAATGTTTTGAGACTATTGTTTAAATTATTGTAATTATTATGTGAAAATTTCATTTTATTTTAAAATTTTTCTAGTTCAAATATCATAATTAATTGATATAGCCTATTTGGTTGAGTCACAAGTACTAGAAAATAATTGACTTTATTATTCAAAACTTGCCCTTTTTTTATAGGCTAGTTTGAAAAATTACACATGATTTTAAAGTGTGTGTATGGAAATGTTGAAAGCCCTATAGGGTATCTATGATTGGAGTAGTGAGAAGATTTGTGCACTCTTCCTTTTTGGTTTGAAAAGATTTGTGCACTCTTCCTTTTTGGTTTGAGAAGATTTGTGCACTCTTCCTTTTTGGTTTTAGAGTTAAAAAGTAGTATGGAGTAATTCTATATCTAATAAATCACATTAGAGTTGTTAAAAAATTAGAGTGTATCTAATAATCCACTCCACTTGGTGACCTACTATATTTTGAGCTACATGTTCTTTTAGTGATTTAGTGATAGGAACATTATTCATTGATTTCAAAATAAATGTTTGAATTATGACTTCGATATGTACACTTTGATATTGGCGTGGTAAGTGTCCATGCTATCATAGGGCATGAAACGCAATCATAGTGTAGTTATTGGTGAGCCATTTCATGGGCTTGATTTGTACCGTGTCCAATTTCTCAACCTTGTGAAAGGGCATGAAACTCAATGACAGTGTAGTTATTGGTTGAGCCATTTCATGGACTTGATTTCTACCGTGTCCAATTTTTCATCATGTGTTGAAACGATAGCTGCAATGCTAACTCATTCAATTGTCTTTATGTCATTAAGAATGACTATACCACTTTATATATATACCACTTTATATATATATATATATATAATTAATTAAGATCAATGTGTGTTTTTATAGCTATGTTATTTTAGCTTTCTAGGAGGTTGCCAGAACGAACTTCATAAAAATATGCGATGATATAAAATTGTTTTCTGGTTGTGTTAAAAGTGTTATTATTGTGCCCAAGGATATGGAATTGACCAAAATGATTCATTGATGAAGATATGTGATACAAAATTGTTTTCCGGTTGTGCTAACAGGGCTACTATTATGCCAAGGATATTGAATTGACCAAAATGATTCACTCTATAAAAAAAAGCCTAAGCTTTTAGACTTTGAAATACAAAATGTCGTGAAGACATTAACATTTTTTATCATGAAAATTGGATTTCTCGATGTATTTATTAGACTGTACTACTTTACTCATGTAGCAGCAGGAGACGACAATACTGAACTTTCGCTTGTTCACCTGAAATTTTAAACGGTCCCTTGCATTGTAGTTTCCCTTTGTAATGAAGTTTGAAATGGTGGATTTTATCTGTTGGATTTGCAATATGTTCAAGTAAAATGAAAACCTAATTTATAATTTATAATATTTGAAAAATAATTTTATTAATTTTAATGTCTTATAATTATTATGAGATACCTGTAATTACTATGAGATACTTACTTGAGATTTGATTGTTATATTAAAGGTAAATTTTTAGTATCCATATGTTTACGATTATGATTATAATATAACTATATCAAAGATTTGAGGATTATATATTTAGGTAGTTGAAATTTAATTATGTAAATTGTATAGCTAATATTCATTATTGTAATGTTATATTTGTGTAATGTTTAACTATTAAATATTGTATTCACTATGTGGTGTTAATGAAATGTTGGACCAAATATTCAAAGCTACGTTCATATGTTTTTATATTATTCATTTATAAATATATTAATAATTTGTAATTAATTAATATAATAAAAATATTAATAAAATATAAAATATTTGTTGCTTTTTATTTTATTATACATAGCATGTTAAAGTGTTACTCTTAAGTTATGCAAGCTAAATTATGTTATCCTTTACTTTTAAGTAAAATTCAATATGAATTTACTTATTTATAATTTTACATATTTTTAGGAAAAATAATTTATTGTTAAAAATATAAATATTTTAATTGTTAACAATAAAATATATGGAAGACACTTGATATTAATTTTAATATATTTCATATGTTTATCTTGTTGAAAAATTATAAAAAAATTACTACAATTTAAAATTGGATTTAGTAGATTAGTAAAGAAGGTATATTTAATCTAAATATCTAATTAAATTTGCATTGAAAAATAAAAAAATACATTATATTTAAATCAAATCTAATTTTACATAATTTTTTAAAAAACAAGAGAACATTTTTGAAATTAATTTAAATATTTTAATTTTAAACCATTAAATATGAAAGGCACTTAATATTTACTTATATATTTTATATGTTTGTCTAAATTAAAAATTTATCAACAAATTATTAAAGGTATATTGTAATCCTAAATTGGAGTTAGTAGTTCAATAAAGAAAACACATTTTATCTAAATATCAAGTTAAATTTGCATTGAAAAATAAAAAATACATAATATAAATCAAATATTACAATAAAGATTTTATTTTAACCATAACCATAAGAAGTTTAGGAGGGAGAACTTATTTGATGTTTAGAAATCTTTATTTGATCATATAAAATCTGTTTTTTGTTTTTTTATTTAAATTTCTTTCTCTTGGTTTCTGGTTTTTTATTTAAATTTCTTTCTCATGTCTAGTTTCCAATGCTGTCCAGTCTTCAATGCTGATGGTCAAGCTTCTATTTAAATTTCTTTCTCCTGTCCAGTCTCCAATGTTGATGGTCAAGCTTCCTTTCATAAATTAAAATCCTTTCATAAATTAAAGGATATGCTTCTTTCCCTCCTACGTTGCCTCCATCACAACCTAATTGTAGATTATTACTATAACTGTAAACTTACCAATATATTATCATAACTACATTGATGTACAAGGATGATGATGAATATGAATGAATAGTTTTAATCTGCATGATTATAAGACCCATTCTACCATTGAGAAGCTAGACTTAGTATTGGTCTTTGATACTCAATGCCTATAATACTATATGCTTAACTAGGAGACCCATGCCATTTGTTAATCAAACCTATTATGTTCTCTAGTGTTAAAACTCAATGTGGAAAATTGGATCCGAGAGTTGTTGGAGTTTAACGTGGCAAAGTGGATCCTAGAGTTTAACGTGGTAAAGTGGATCTTAAAGTTGCTAGAGTTTAACTAACACTTCATCTCTTATAAGGCCATGAAGGGCCAGGGTTTTTATTAGCTCATAAATGCCTCTTTCTCATCTCTTTTTTAAGAAACACTTCGTATCTTATAAGGCCATGAAGGCCCGGGAGGTTTTTTATCAGATCATAAATGCCTCTTCCTCATCTCTCCCCGGATCATCTAAGGAGTTTCCTTTGACAATTGAGCATAATACGACCCTCTATTTTGCTAAGGAGTTTCCTTTGACAATTAAGCATAATACCTGGACCCTCTATTTTGGTGGCATTAGGAATAAGTCAAGGACTTGCATTGGTATTATTCTGATCTCTCTAAGGATGATAACCTTTACTTTGCTTACCAACTAGACTTCCCTAACACGAATAATGCTGACCTTTACTTCTTACCAAGAAGACTTCCCCAACACGAATAATACTGTAGAGTATGAGGCCTTGATTCTTAAAGTGAGTGTAACAATCAACTTATGACGATGTTATAGAACTAACGCTAAAGTATTATGACTGAATAATTATGCTTTAAATTATATTGAATTGATGTTTTTTT
>JZKD02S1601486.1:0-10701 GCA_000966675.3 Picea glauca | reverse complement strand
AATATAGGAAACATGTTACTTTTATTGACATGTAGAAAGAGAGACACTTTGTGAGATATATAGTTACAACTAGAAAAACCAACATATTTTTATTTCACCTTCATCATTATGTCATATTCTTTCTTGATTTCACTTGGAGACCACAAGTGTTAAGTGGATGGAAACTTCCCCCAGCCCAACTTGGAGACCATGGTTTAATTTATAAGAGGTTGAGAGTTGAGGGATTAGGGGTTAAGCATTAGTGGTCCATGGGTTAGGGGTTAGGGGTTAAGGATTCATGGTTTAATTTGGGGTATTTATGGGTCAAGGATAGGGGTACTTAATGGTTTAGGGGTTTATGAGTGTTCAAGGAATAAGGGATTAGGGGTTAAGAAGTTATTGGTCATCTAAGGGTTAGGGGTACTTAGGAGTTGGTATTTTATATGGAGCAGTCATCTTAGCCGATGAGAGAGAAAAACAAAGACAACAAATCAATGATGAAGCTTATGCAATTTATCAAGACGTTTATGAATATGTTGAAAAAATATAGGAAAAATGTTACATTTATTGGCATGTAGAAAGAGAGACCCTTTGAGAGATATATAGTTACAACCAACAAAAAAAAAATATTCTTATTCCTCCTTCATAATTATTTCATATTCTTTCTTGGTTTCAATTGCATACCACCAGTGCTAAGTAGATGGAAACTTCCCCCGACCCAAGTTGGAGGCCACAATATAATTTATAAGGGGTTGATAGCTGAGGGATTAGGGGTTAACGGATTAGTGATGCAAGGGTTAGGGGTTAGGGTTTAAGGGGATAGGGTTTAAGGGGTAATTAGGGATCAAGGATAGAGGTACTCAATTCTTTAAGGGTTTATAATGGTTCAAGGGATGAGGGATTAAGGGTTAACATGATATTGGCCATACACGGGTGAGGGGTTCTTAGGAGTTGGTATTCTATATGGAGAAATTAGATTAGGTGAGAGAGAGAAACAAAGACAACAAATTAATGATGAATCTTGTGAAATTTATCAAGATGTTTATGATTATGTTGAAAAAATATAGGAAAAATGTTACTTTTCTTGACATGTAGAAAGAGAGACACTTTCTGATATATATAGTCACAACCAACAAAAAAACCTATTCCTATTTCCCCTTCATCATTATGTCATATTCTTCCTTGATTTCATTTGGTGTTCATGGATTTTAAGTTGATGGAAACTTTCCCATAACTTTGAGACCACCATTTATAAGGGGTTGATAGCTTACATATCCCTACGATCCATAGACCTTAACCCACCCTAACCTCTAAAACATTAACCCCTAACCCTTTAATCCATAACCCCTGAGACCTTATCCCCCTAATCCTTAACACCTTTACCCCATTCCCCCTAAGACCTTAAACGTCTAACCCCTAAACCATTCAAACCTAAACCCTTAATCAATAATTCCTTAGACCCTAAGCCCATAAGCTATTAACCCCTAACCCAACCTAACCCCTTAATCCCTAATGCTAAACCCCATAAACCCTAAACCCCTAATCCCTACTCCCTAAAACCCCATTAACCTCTAAATACCCTAGGACCTAAAACCCCTAAACCTACCTTAAAACCTAAAATATTAACCCCTAACCTGTTATCCACTGATCCCTAATATGTCCTTATTAACCCTTAAACCTCTAAAATATTGACCCCTAACCCCTTACACCATGTACCCCTAAACCTTGAACCTCTTAACAACTAAAACCTAATTAAAATCTACATCTTATGTCTAATTCATTTATTGTTAACTTACTTTCAATTTGTTGTGTACGTATAATATATCCATAAAGAAAAAATAATACATTATTTTTTCTTCTACATTTAACATATAAATGCTTACAAAAATAATCTGCAATATAAACACATATAATGACTAACTTACCAAGGGACAATATTCATGCCCTCCTTCAAGGTGTCCATACTCTCTACAATGTCTTTTAGCACTGGTTATTAAAAGTCTCCTTCTATTATAGCCCATAAATATTTTAAAAGGGCAATGACATTTTCAATCACCCAAAGCCTCCAATGTAAATCTCACATCTCCTTGTCCTCCTGGAGGAATGTTACGTGACATTTTTCCTTACCAAAATTTCAATGATGATTATCTTCAAAAATCAACCTCGATAGTTTAACAAATTCTAATGCAATTAACAAAATAAAATTTTTATGTGTTCTTACCAAAATATATCCCCTATAACCTTTGCAAATTGTCACTAGTATAACAGTAACGTCAATCTTTTTTAATTATATATCACTTTTTCGTTGGACTTTCGATGGTTGTTGACTAAAGAGACGTTGTGCAATAGGAAAAAACACTGAATTTTTCAAACGTCGGTATGTGGATACACATATATTATTGACATGGTCAACTGTCAGATATTTGACAGAATCCGACGATAAAATTCCTTGCATGGGATATTTGACGAATGTCGAGGATTTAAAAAAAATACAAAAAATGTTTGTAACATATGAAAGTATTTTTTATTTTATCAGTACTCTCAAGGTACGACGTCAATTTTTCCACACATATGTAGTAGTGAGAAAGACAACATTTTATATTTTGATTGACATTAAGATATTTTAAATTTGTCAAAAGATATAAATATATTTTGTTTCTTTGTGAAAGATTCCATTATTAAAAAAATCAATTTTCATGCAAATTTTATTTCATTATAAAATATAAAAAGAAAACACTGTGGCATGAAAGAATTTGTCACCTTTGTGACACTAAAATGGTTGAAGATGAAAATCACTTTCCCCTAGAGTGCACTTGTATGGACATGATAGTTGTATAAGAACACGTTAGTTTTATGAATCTATCCAAAAAATCAATACCACAAAATCGATCACAGTTAGTCATAAATGGATTTCAGTTAAATATTTTACTACTACAAATCATAATTGTTTTTAACCCCTTCATTTGTGTTTTCCTCACAATCGCAATTTGCAACACCAAAAATAGGAATGCATAAATGCATGCTCTAATTTTATATATGCTTATTTAGAAAGGATAGATTTTACATTTCAATATCATATGCTATCAATTTCCTTAGAACAAATATGATTCTAAGTTTCCTTTTATGTAATATATCACATCAGTTCAAAGTTCCTATCTTTTTCACAAAGGAAACACTTAGTTAGATTTTTTTTTTAACTTCACCAAAACTTCCTTTTTGTAATGTGTCGAATACAAACCAACCTTGTCATGCGACGAGCATGCCCTAACGTTAAAATATGATGAACAAAACCAACATTGCAACGTGACAAACATAGTAATGTTGCAATGGGTCGAATATAGTAACATCGCATAGTGACAAACATAGTAATGTTGCAATCTAACGAATATAGTAACGTTGCAATCTATTGAACATAGTAATGACGCAATGTGACAATCATAACCTAAGACCGCAATGTGATGAACATAACCTGATGTCGCAATGTGATGAGCATAGCCATGTTGTTTCAATGTGGATACTAACGTCCCAATTTGATAAACATAAATAGACGTCACAATGTGTCGCACATCACCTTGTCGTCACAATGTGATGAACATTTTCTCTCATTGCAATGTGACACACAAAGCCCAACATTGAAAAGTCACAAACATTTACTCATGTTGCAATGTGATGAACATTTTCTCATGTTGCAATGTGACAAACATTTTCTCACATTACAATGTGACACACATAGCCTGACGTCAGGGCGATGTGACAAACATTTCCAAACATCACAATGTGTCAATCATAGTAACATTCTAATCTACCAAACATGGTAACGTTGCAATGTGACGAACATATATGGGCTTTGCAATGTGACAAACATATGCGGGCATTGCAATGTGACGCACATATACGGACATCGCAATCTGATAAACATAACCCTATCATTGAAGTGTGATGAATGTCCCAATGTCACAAACGTATCCCTGTCATTGCAATGTCATGAACAAAAACATATGTCCCAATGTGACGGGCATACACCTGTCATCGCATTATGACGAACATATCCTTGCATTATGATGTGACAAACATATGTTGACGTCACATTCTGATAGACATTTCCAAACGTCACAATGGGACAAACACAACCTATTATCGCAATCTAATGTACACAACCCAATGTCGCAATGTAACAAACATAGACCAACATTGCAATGAGGCAAACATTTCCCGACGTTACATTGTGACGAACACAACCCAATGTCAAATTGTGAAAAACCTTTTCCAAGGCCATAATGTGACAAACAAAAACCCTTCATCATAATTTGATGACCATACTCTTATGATTTCATGTGACAAATAAACATCGATGTCACAATGTGATGAAAAAAAACTGATGTCTCAATGTGACAAATAGAACATGATCAACATTGTAATGTGGTAGTGTCATAGTAAACTATTCTTAAATATAATCAACATGTCCCACCATAGTGAGATCCACATGGTCAATAAAGGTCAGCCATGGGCATGGTCCACCATAATAAATCTTGATCAAACATGGTCATGGTCAACCATAATAAATCTTGATCAACCATGGTCATGGTCAACCACAATCAACCATGGTGAAAGATAACCACGATCAACCATAGTCAAAATTTCTTTCCTAAATTCAACCAAGGTCTACCAAAGTTAACCATGTCCATGATCAACCAGAAGAAACCATGGTCATGGTCAACCATAGTTAACCATCGTCATTGTCAATTAATGTATTAATGTATTAATACTTTAATAATGTATTATTACCGTATTGCTACTTTAATGGTGTATTTATTAAGGTATTAATACTTTAATAAGTATTTATTAATATGTTAATACTTTAATAATGCATTTATTAATGCAATATTAAGTTAATAACATATTATTAATGTATTAATACTTTAATGTTGTATTATTAATGTATTACTTTATCATTGTTTTAATACTTTATTAATGTTTTAATGTATTGATACTTTAGTAATGTATTAATGTCTTATTTAATTAAATTAATAAATTACATTATACATTAATGCATTTATCTAATTCATATTCATGACCATATGAAACCGTGAGCATGGTCAACCATAGTGAACCATGGTCATTTTCATTATATGTATTAATACTTTGATAATGTATTTATGAAGGTATCAATACTTCAATAATGTATTTATTAATGTATCATTACTTTAACCATGTATTATTAATGTATTATTTTATTAGAGTATTAATAATGTATCAATTAATTAATTAATGATGTGTCAATTAATTAATACATAACAATATTAATGTATTAACACTTTAATATGTTGCATTATACATTAATGTATTAATACTTTAATTTATACATTACACTGATGTAATAATGTATTGTTAATGTATTAATACTTTAGTAATGTTTTTTTAAATACATTAAGGTCAATGTATTACTACTATATTAACTTATTATTAATGTATTAATACTTTAGTAATGTATTTATTAATGCATTTAATGTATTTATTGATGTATTTAATATATTATTAATGTATTAATTTAATAGTGTATTAATACTTTAGCAATGTATTAATTAATAATATAATAATGTATAAATTAATTATTACAATACATAACTAATGTATCAATCAATTAATACGTTACTTTATACACTAATGTAAATTAATACTTTAATTTATACATTAAATATTTTCTAAATAAAAGAGTATTGTATTACCTTGCTTTGTCAAAAATCACACATGTGTGAGTATACACTAGAGCACACCACATGTTCCGCCATAGAAGTGGAAACCATAATGCGGGGACACTATTGTTTATAAACCTTAAAGAGACATCTGCCAAAAACATGGGGACTTGCCACCTATTTTTCCACAAGCATGGAAACCAAAACAAATGGTGAACTAAGTGCCCCGACCAACCACTGAACCAGAACCAGAGTCTGTGATGCAAAAAAGACTTAACACTAAGACCAGAGAAAAACCCTATAAGAGCACTAAACATGAGGTGAACTCGGGCGTCCATATTGGCGAAGTCAGAAGACATAAGTCTTACAACAACTCGGGCATCGAATTTTCACAGGCTCGCTTGACAGGGAGTCATACAAGATGTCCAAGCGCTTTCTAAGGGTGAGTTGGTTGCGTTGTTGTTGTACCAAATCCTTGTGCATCTCAGAAATCAAGACCAGTTTGTCTTCCATGAGCCTACAAGAGATAAGAGTTGGGTGAGCATGCTCTTCATCATCGTCTTCTTTCCATCATTCATCTCAGTTTGATTGGGGGTCCTCTTCCATGGTAGTAGCAGAAAAATCCTTAGAAGCAGTAGAATCCATAGCAAGGTCCTATTCCATAGTAGTACAAAAATTGTTTCCCGAGTTCTTCTCATGAAGAGGGCTTTCCTCTTCCACAATGCAGCATGTCTTGGCTGTCTCCTGGAAAATCAAAGGCATGGTGGTCCAAGTGGCCAATCGTTGTTCCAAGGTGGTCGTCGGACAAAAGGAAGAATTTCCTCCCAGTTGGGTAGAATTTCATATTCCATCGGACAACCTCCATGGATACCCACTGTGTTTGATGGAAGGGGTTTCCGTTGAGCCGCCTCATGCCAATTTTGATTAGATGAGGGCGAGTGGTCTGAACTGTCGCTTGGGATGAGAGAAATAGAGGTTGTTCTCGGGCATTTTTTCCTGCCAAACTGACTATAATAGGTTAGCCCTCATCAGTACTTACGTCTCTCGTGAGGCATGGATAAGCAGAGTGCAGGGAGAATGGAATCAACAGTGGTGTAAGCATGAGACAGAGGATGGAAAGCCAGGGCGTTGATCAAATACAACATAATTAGACCGTGAATTGTGGTCGAATGCCCAATATAGGACCCCCCACAAGATGATAAGAGCAGGAGGATGGAGGATTTGACGGCTCTAGTATCCATAAGTGCAGTAGTAATGACCATTCGTTGTATTGTATTGGTGTCGAGGAGATGAACCTTAGTCTCCATTAAGGCCCAATGCACTAAGACTTGGCAGAAGTGAAAGATAGACATCACGACTGGACAAGGGAGGAGGGTTGATTCGGATTTATGCAGGAACACAAGAAAATACACAAATAACCATGAATACAAAGATGCATCAGAAATAACACTTCATTTCATTAATATCAAAGAACTGAAATTTGTTTACAGACAGAATAGAAACTAAACTAGCTAGGGCTATGGTACCTTATCTCTGAGAAGATATGTGGCGTCTACAAGCCTCTGAACTCTATGTACCAATGAGGCTCAAAGGCCTATCTATTATTGAGAAATAATGGAAACCCTAAACATCCAAAAAACCTAACCCTAGGAGATGAAATGCTAGAATATGGGCCCCGTCGGGGTAAATTGGTACCTCAATTTCCCAGGGTCGTAACTTTGGCATACTATCTTTGTTTGACGCATATGATACATCGTTAGAAATATCTATCTGAGGAATACAACCGTTGGAAAAAAAAATCATTATGACATCAAACGATCCATGCCCAAAAAACGTCATTTAGGGCCTCAAAACGGCTCCGGAAGTTCAGGACCCGAAAAACTACCAAAAATAGTAATTTGTGCTACAATTAAGGAAATTAAAAAAATTAAAGAAACAATGGTGGGGGTACAAGTTTAATAGTTGGGTGGACACCAATATCCACCTGGACCATTCCTCCCCCCTTAGGAAGCAATGGTCCCCATTGCGTTGAGTTCCTAGAAACTTCTGCTAAACTTGGTCCCTGGTGAGCCACTTGCCCTGGTGAAGGAGTTGGCCTGCTTTGACAACTCTATATAGATGGATCCTATGATGGTAGGTGTTCCTTATCTGTGTATCCATAATCTTATCAGTTGTGTCTTGCTCCATACAGTATAGGTTTAACTTTGTTGGTGTGAGTTGTTTTGTCATGTCAGATCTGTCTAGTAGACATGGAAAGTAAGGCCGAAGGCAGTCCACATTGAACATTGGGTGAAGACCAAGGAATGGTGGGACACTGAGCTCGAAGGAATTATTCCCTACAGCCTTGTTTTTTGTGTATGTCCCATATCGAAGTAGGCGAAGCTTGCGATAGGTTCCAGTGAGGCGTTCCTTCTACGAATGTAGCCACACTTTGTCACCCACCTAGAAGTTGTGTTGCACCNAATATAATAATGTATAAATTAATTATTACAATACATAACTAATGTATCAATCAATTAATACGTTACTTTATACACTAATGTAAATTAATACTTTAATTTATACATTAAATATTTTCTAAATAAAAGAGTATTGTATTACCTTGCTTTGTCAAAAATCACACATGTGTGAGTATACACTAGAGCACACCACATGTTCCGCCATAGAAGTGGAAACCATAATGCGGGGACACTATTGTTTATAAACCTTAAAGAGACATCTGCCAAAAACATGGGGACTTGCCACCTATTTTTCCACAAGCATGGAAACCAAAACAAATGGTGAACTAAGTGCCCCGACCAACCACTGAACCAGAACCAGAGTCTGTGATGCAAAAAAGACTTAACACTAAGACCAGAGAAAAACCCTATAAGAGCACTAAACATGAGGTGAACTCGGGCGTCCATATTGGCGAAGTCAGAAGACATAAGTCTTACAACAACTCGGGCATCGAATTTTCACAGGCTCGCTTGACAGGGAGTCATACAAGATGTCCAAGCGCTTTCTAAGGGTGAGTTGGTTGCGTTGTTGTTGTACCAAATCCTTGTGCATCTCAGAAATCAAGACCAGTTTGTCTTCCATGAGCCTACAAGAGATAAGAGTTGGGTGAGCATGCTCTTCATCATCGTCTTCTTTCCATCATTCATCTCAGTTTGATTGGGGGTCCTCTTCCATGGTAGTAGCAGAAAAATCCTTAGAAGCAGTAGAATCCATAGCAAGGTCCTATTCCATAGTAGTACAAAAATTGTTTCCCGAGTTCTTCTCATGAAGAGGGCTTTCCTCTTCCACAATGCAGCATGTCTTGGCTGTCTCCTGGAAAATCAAAGGCATGGTGGTCCAAGTGGCCAATCGTTGTTCCAAGGTGGTCGTCGGACAAAAGGAAGAATTTCCTCCCAGTTGGGTAGAATTTCATATTCCATCGGACAACCTCCATGGATACCCACTGTGTTTGATGGAAGGGGTTTCCGTTGAGCCGCCTCATGCCAATTTTGATTAGATGAGGGCGAGTGGTCTGAACTGTCGCTTGGGATGAGAGAAATAGAGGTTGTTCTCGGGCATTTTTTCCTGCCAAACTGACTATAATAGGTTAGCCCTCATCAGTACTTACCTCTCTCGTGAGGCATGGATAAGCAGAGTGCAGGGAGAATGGAATCAACAGTGGTGTAAGCATGAGACAGAGGATGGAAAGCCAGGGCGTTGATCAAAGACAACATAATTAGACCGTGAATTGTGGTCGAATGCCCAATATAGGACCCCCCACAAGATGATAAGAGCACGAGGATGGAGGATTTGACGGCTCTAGTATCCATAAGTGCAGTAGTAATGACCATTCGTTGTATTGTATTGGTGCCGAGGAGATGAACCTTAGTCTCCATTAAGGCCCAATGCACTAAGACTTGGCAGAAGTGAAAGATGGACATCACGACTGGACAAGGGAGGAGGGTTGATTCGGATTTATGCAGGAACACAAGAAAATACACAAATAACCATGAATACAAAGATGCATMAGAAATAACACTTCATTTCATTAATATCAAAGAACTGAAATTTGTTTACAGACAGAATAGAAACTAAACTAGCTAGGGCTATGGTACCTTATCTCTGAGAAGATATGTGGCGTCTACAAGCCTCTGAACTCTATGTACCAATGAGGCTCAAAGGCCTATCTATTATTGAGAAATAATGGAAACCCTAAACATCCAAAAAACCTAACCCTAGGAGATGAAATGCTAGAATATGGGCCCCGTCGGGGTAAATTGGTACCTCAATTTCCCAGGGTCGTAACTTTGGCATACTATCTTTGTTTGACGCATATGATACATCGTTAGAAATATCTATCTGAGGAATACAACCGTTGGAAAAAAAAATCATTATGACATCAAACGATCCATGCCCAAAAAACGTCATTTAGGGCCTCAAAACGGCTCCGGAAGTTCAGGACCCGAAAAACTACCAAAAATAGTAATTTGTGCTACAATTAAGGAAATTAAAAAAATTAAAGAAACAATGGTGGGGGTACAAGTTTAATAGTTGGGTGGACACCAATATCCACCTGGACCATTCCTCCCCCCTTAGGAAGCAATGGTCCCCATTGCGTTGAGTTCCTAGAAACTTCTGCTAAACTTGGTCCCTGGTGAGCCACTTGCCCTGGTGAAGGAGTTGGCCTGCTTTGACAACTCTATATAGATGGATCCTATGATGGTAGGTGTTCCTTATCTGTGTATCCATAATCTTATCAGTTGTGTCTTGCTCCATACAGTATAGGTTTAACTTTGTTGGTGTGAGTTGTTTTGTCATGTCAGATCTGTCTAGTAGACATGGAAAGTAAGGCCGAAGGCAGTCCACATTGAACATTGGGTGAAGACCAAGGAATGGTGGGACACTGAGCTCGAAGGAATTATTCCCTACAGCCTTGTTTTTTGTGTATGTCCCATATCGAAGTAGGCGAAGCTTGCGATAGGTTCCAGTGAGGCGTTCCTTCTACGAATGTAGCCACACTTTGTCACCCACCTAGAAGTTGTGTTGCACC